>CM036997.1:670476576-670753231 GCA_020854095.1 Dasyurus viverrinus | reverse complement strand
TCCTCTCCTCTCCTCTCCTCTCCTCTCCTCTCCTCTCCTCTCCTCTCCTCTCCTCTCCTCTCCTCTCCTCTCCTCTCCTCTCCTCTCCTCTCCTCTCCTCTCCTCTCCTCTCCTCTCCTCTCCTCTCCTCTCCTCTCCTCCTCTCCTCTCCTCTCCTCTCCTCTCCTCTCCTCTCCTCTCTCTCCTCTCCTCTCCTCTCCTCTCCTCTCCTCTCCTCTCCTCTCCTCTCCTCTCCTCTCCTCTCCTCTGTCTCCCTCTCTCCAAACTATGAGTCTCTTTGGTACCCAGGCAGGCACATGTACTATAAGAACGTGCTCACCCATGTGTAGCACACATGCTTATACCCCAATGCATAAGGACATACATGTCCAATTAGACACACACTTGTGTCTGATCCATCATATGGAATAGGGCTTAGACTTATTCCCTGTGTTGACAAAGGGCAGCACTATATAGGAAAAATTCTAGCTCAATCTCCCTCCCCAAGACAAGATCCCTAAAAGGGAATGGGCTGTGGGGGAGGCAGTGAGTGACCCTTCCCTGCAGTTATTCCAGCGAAGGGTGAATGACCACTTTTTGGGGATATTGAAGAGAGGATTCTGGGTCAGATGTGGTGCAGCTGATTTCTAGGTCCCTTCCAAATGTGAGATGCTATAATTCTGTCTCTGGAAGTAGCAGGTGCTTGGGCTTTGGATGTCACTGTCCTAGAGATTGGAAATTCCTTAAACTCTAAACTTCTCTTTTCAGATCTATAATTACTAATAATAGCTTGTAATGTTTACAAGGCTGGCAAAGCGCTTCCTATACAGTAATCTTCCCAACAGTGACATATTATGATTCTCATTTTACAGATGGAAAAACTGAGATTGAGAGGCTTAGTGGCTTGCCTGCAGTCACGTAGTGAGGATAATGATAGGATTGTAGACTTTGATGTGGAAGAGACTTTAGGGGTCATTGAATATTTTATAATCCAGGAAAAGAGTCCCAGAGAGTAGAAAATACTTGTCCAAGGTCACAGAGGTAGTAAATAAGAGAGCCAGGTTTTTCATCTAGGTCTAAAGACTGCAAATCCCATTGTCTTTGTGCTGGAACATACTATTGGATGGGAGCCTGACCCCTTCTTGACTCTAGATCTGATACTCTTCCTACCATTTTAATCAATGGACTGCTGAACTTGAGGTCAAGAAGCCCTTGAGTCAAAGACCAAGTCAGTTATTTATTAGCTGTGTAAACCTGGACAAATCACTTAATCTTTTTTTCCCTTCAGATTCACTTTTCTCATCTGTAAAATGGGACTAACCAAAATCAAATACAAAAACCTGCAGTCTGGTTCTTACCTTTGAGGGTTACTCTTAAAATTTCAAACTCCTTTCCATCCATTGGATTGTGGTGCAGCTGATAAGGATCCAAAGCTGGATTTGAACTCAGGTCCTCTTGATTTGCAACCTAACTCCCTAAGAAGTACAGCAGGTGTTACAATTTACCCTAGGCTAAGGGAAAAGTTACTTTGCTCACTCTAAATTAGTTTCCTTGAAAATTTAATCACAGATTGGGGGGTTGAAAAAGGACCTCTCAAGGTTCATCTAGATTAACTTTCATTTTACAGAAACAAAAACTGAGGGGAAAGGAGGCAAAAGGACTTGGCAGTATTTGAGGTGGGATTCAAACTCAGGTTATCCTGAATAATTAAACTCTGGTATTCTTATTCCATGTACTTTACATACATGTCAGATAGCATTATTGCACTGAGTTGCCTTGGGTCTCCATGAGATTCAGACTATATTAGATGATTTCTGAGGTTCCTTTCAACTTTCCTTTGTATGATATGCCATGGGAACAGGAAACTTGAGTTTTCTGGGGAAATGTCTTGGAAAGAACCCAAGGGAATGGCTGTGTTTCATCTCTCTCATTGCAGAGTGAACCCTTTAAGTTGGGGAGCAGCTGAGCAGGCCATTCACCAGGACTGTCTCTAGCAACTCTCGACAATGAAAGGTTCCCTTGAACAAGTATTTTAAAATCAATTCAATCGAGCATTGAGAATGGGGAAACCCTTGGGGAGACCCTTGGGATACCACTCCATGTGAGGGAGATTGAGATCCCTTAGTCACCCACTGCAATGGAGAAAGCTTCTGAGAGGGGGACCAAGATGGGCAAGAGCTCTCCTTAGAGATAAACCCTGAAAGGGAAGGGAGGTACATAGGAGGTACACATACCATGGACATAGCCCATCACTTTCTGGGGTCTCAGTTTCCTCATCTATAAAATGGGGGTGCTTTTCCAGATCTTCCTCAGAGTTCCACATCTCATAAATGTCACAGTCAGGATTCCTGCCTAGATCTCCCTTCCTCTATTCACTGAGCAGCCCTACCTGTTCCCAGGTGCCAAGGTGGAAACATGGGGAGAGAACGAGAGGGGACAGTCACATGACCATACCTTGTTACAGTAGACTAAATGAAATGTATAAATCCCCAGTCCCTAATGTTGCCAAAGCAAACACTTCACTTAGTGCAAAGACCAGAGCGGGGTTTGTCAGGGACTCTGAGTCTCTACTTCCTGGGAAAATGTCTCTCAGCTCCCAAGCTCCTGCCTTCTCCCTGCGGTGGCAAAAAGCCTATTTGAACCCAAAAGCAGCAGATGGCTTGAGGCTGATTTATGGGGTCTGATGTAGATCTGTTAAAGCAAATTTAATTCTGAATACAATTTCATGTCAATTAACTTTGTTCCCAGCCTTGTAGGAATAGCAGTGAAGGGCTCAGGCACCACAGCCAAGTGGCCAAGATTTATGGAGCGGCCTCCGTGTCCTGGAAGCAGCTAATTATTTATAATGATTCCTGGGGCTTTGACAGTGATCAAAGCTGGCACAGAAGGCCAAGCCCCTCCTGGGAGGGCAAGGGTGATCAGCGGTGGACAGGAGCCCAGGGAGCTGACCAGCCTCGAGTTCAGGTGGCCAGGGAGGGCAATTCAATAAGTCTGCAAACATTTATCAATGTGCAGGGGAACAGGCAGTGTGGCGAGGTAGAGAGAGTCAGGGAGACCTAGGGTCTCTGGCACACACTACCTATGTGACCTCTGGCCAGTCAATTAACTCCTAATTGCCTTCAGGTATTCTCAAAGATTCTGAGACTAAATGGGTGCCCAAGTGTAGTGGTAGAGGAAATTTCCTTCAGGGGAGCTCCCTACCTTTAAAAAAATTAAAAAATAAATAAAAATGCCACAGGTAATAGAGATATAAAGACAAAAGTGAAATTGACCTCTGCTTAAGGATTTTACAGTCTTTCAAGAGGAAAAGACAACAGGTTCCTCAACTCAGTGTTACACAAGGAAAAGTTGGATCCATTAAATTTTTTTTAAAAAGGTATTTTGAAATTTGATAAGCATATTCCAGTATCTTTGGTCCCTTTATCATCCTTTATATTTTATTTTATGCATTTAAAAGCATCATTCCAAGAAGGGGCTTATAGACTTTACCAGATACTATCCCAGGGAGTCCATCATATAAAAATGGCAAAAATAAAAGAAAACTATACACTTTTGTAAGAAGTCTTTCCTGGTGCCTGTTAATGGTAGTGTCCCACTGAGATTATTTCCAACTAATTCTGTGTATTATGTTTGTATAGAGTTGTATATATGTTGTCTCTCCTGTTAGATTGTGAGATCCTTGCATGTCCAGCACATAGTAGATGCTTAAAATAAGCTTTTTGCTCTCACATCCTACTAACGAATGACTCCCTCAACAAGGAAAACTTTACAAAGGAAACTTGAAGGATCCTAAATCACTAATCAATCATTTAGTAACTGCCAACTTTGTGCTAAGCATTGTATTTCACAAAGAAATGGAAGACCTTGAGAAGATTATATTCTAGGAAAGAAGGGAAAATAAGGAGGGAGGGTATTCCTGGCCTGGACAGAGACAGGAGTAAGGGTGAGGGGTTAGGGGGCCGGCCAGCAATTCAGTTTGCTCAGAAGGGGCGAAGCTCCCCCCAAAGCTACAGCAGATGATGAGAGGAATGAGTAAGTGCTCAGCCCCTCAGCTGGAGAAAAGGTAGAAGAAGTAGCACCGGCTCTGGGCTTTGGCCCAGACCCAGCTGAGGAGGCTTCCAGCCCCCTTCCAAGGAGCTCAAAGTTTAAAGCTGTTAACTGAATGGGAGCCAGATGATTAAGTAAGGGTAGAATGGAGATCATTTAAGGTCTCCATTTTGGTTTAAAATTCTCTTGTTTCCCAGGTGAATGAGCTGGTTTTCCACTTCGAATTAAGATTGAGAGAAAGATGCCCTTTCTTCCCACCAAGATTGCTCTCTTCCTAACCCAATTCACACGGTTAAGTACACAAGAGGCACACAAAAGGCACTTGGGGTTAGTGGATAGGATTCTGGGCGTGGAATCAGGATGACACTGATTAAGACTCTACCTGAATCCCCTTATCCCCTGCATAAGTCACTTAACTACCTCGTCTGTAAAATGGGGATAAAAATATTTATAGTATTTATCTTACAAGTCATGGAGTCGTTATAAAGATCAGATCAGGTAAATGTCTAAAGCATCTTGCAAGCCATAAAGAACCCATATAAATGCCAGTTATTGCTATTTCTCCCCAAGGAAAATTAGGCAGTAGGAATTGCGGATGCTATTACTGGAGGGAGGGGAAAGGGAAAATAAAAGCTGCTGAGGACAGGGGAGATATGGCAAGGTAGCTGTAGAATTCAGCATTGATGGGGTTATTTTGGTCCCTGAAACCCAGTACTAAGGGACCCTAGGGCAGAAATTGGGGCAGAGGCCTCTGGGGTAGCAATAGAGGTTGTACCGGGCTAGAGAATTGCCTGTTTTCACATCTATCTGCTTTCATTTCCCAATCCATTATCATTCACCCAGAGTTATAATGTGATGAATATCATTGTGTGCAAAGCCATTTGATGCAGAGAAATCACTGTAGCTGTGGCTTCTATTTGCAATATAAAATTGACTTGGTTGGTAGGGAGTGGGGGTGGGGGAAGGCAGAAGGCAATTCATGCAATTTATCTCCAATACAGTCTCCCTGGAAGCTTGATTAATAAAACTCAGCATCCTGACGTTGATTATTTAATCAGTTCTTTGGATATATGTCCAGCAAAAGTGTATTTAGCCACAAGGGTGGGTAAACATACATTTCCTTTCAGATGATAAATGGTCCGGATTTCACCTTACTCCCAGGGCTTTCAACCCTGCCCATGTCCCAGTGTTCCTCACACATCTGCTTTGACACAATCACTCAGCATGTGTCCCACCTCCTCCAAAGGAGATCAATTAAAACAAACAAAACCAGGTAGGGAAGGCAAGTACCTTTCAAATAATTAAAACCCTCTAGGAGGGTTTTAAGAAACTCCCAGGTCTGTTTGGCTCCCTCATCCTCGATGGCCAGTTTTGAAAAGAACTTTAGGGGGATTGGTAGTGAATATTGATGGTCTCCCCAGGAAAATTTTAATAAACTTTGAAGATAAACTACTTGATCTCCCTTTATTTTCCTACTTCTCTCTCTCTTTAAGATCCTTGATCTCACAGAAAAAAATTACTTTGGAATTTAGATGAAAAAATGAATTGTCCCTTTCCACCCAATATTAAAAGGTAAGTTGCCTCTGAAATTACCAAGAGATTAGTTGTGGGAAAAGAAGCTAAGTGGAATGAAAAGCTCTCAGCCCAACTCCAAGTGCTCAGTCACTCCCAAGGTCTTTTCTACTGGTGGTCATCTCTTGGAGGCTAGCTGTTGTCATCGTAACCAGAGCTAATCTTACATAGTCCTTGACATACTTTAGTTTATTTCAGGCACAAAACAACCTTGTTAGGGAGATGGTTGTTGTTCAGCATTTTTAGTCACGTCCGATTCTTCAGGACCCAATTTACAATTTGTTTTTGGCAAAAATACTGCAGTGGTTTACTGTTTCCTTCTCTAGTTCATTTTACAGAGGAGGAAACCGAGGCAAATGGGATTAAATGACTTGCCCAGGGCCATGCAGATAGTAAATGATTGAGATTGGATTTGAACTTGTTTTCCTGACTGCAGACCTGGAGCTAGCAAGTGTCAGAAATTCCTAATGACTCCAGACCTAGTATATCACAGTTAAATGCTTTGCTCCAGATCATCTACATAAATGTTAAAAGTGATCCCAAATCTGCTTGACTCCTTCTAGCCTCTATTCCCCTGAAGAAACTCCCTGCCTGAGATGTATGTTATATTGTATTTTTATTTATTCTGTTAAACCTTTCTCAATTGCATTTTAATCTAGTTTCCTGCAACACTTGGGAGCTTGGTGGCTGGCCCCATGGCTTGGAGTCTGCTTTAGAATTGGACTCCAAGAGATCCGAATTTGAATCCTGCCTGATTTTTTTTGGGGGGGGAGAAGGATCATCCTGAGCAAGTCATACAATTGTCAGCCTGTTTTCCTCATCTTAAAAAACTGGGGGACAACTCCACCCAAACCAATATTAAAACAGACAAAAATTTTAAAATAATATAGAAAAGTCAGTTCTGTCTGTCTCCTGCTTCTGAAGTCAATTCTCTGAGAGTTGGAACTCTGACTCTTTTCATCCCTCCTTCATAACTTCTTTACAGGGTGAGTACTGAAAAAAGAGGGGGGATGTGGGATGGATGGAATTCTACTCACTCAAACTTTTGGTCAGAGAAAGTGCCATTGGGAAGTCCCTGGCTTCCATACCAGTCTTCTGTCCCTGTTTTGTCACTTCCCACAGCTCCTTCTTTTGCTCTAGAACCTTGGTTTTGGGGTGGTGGGCACTGGGTACTCTGTCTCTGGGGTTCCCACTTCAGAGAATTGTGAACATCTTTATGAGGCACTTAGTAGTAGGAGGAGCTTCATAAAGGCTTATTCCTTTCTCTTCATTGCCAGAGTCTGTCCACAATGCTCACATACTTAGTGGGTTTTCCCCACCCCCAGAACCTCCTTTAATTTCCATTGCTGTCAGGGAGTCTTTCATACATCCCTGAAAGCTTTCCTCATTTCTTCCTTTACTTTCCCCCTTGGTGATGGAGAAGAGACACCCTCAGTCTATGTACCTCAGGGAAGGGTGAGGAGGGGGAGGGGGGCACCTTCCAGGTGCCTAACTGCCTTGGGGCCCTAAGCGCCTGGAGCAGGCCCCATTTTCTGGGGCCCCAGGGAATTATTCACATATCCTACCCTTCTCATTTTGGATTTGTCCTGGAGGATGCTTCAAGTGCTAAATCTCTAGGAATAACAGAGACAAGCGGGAGGTGGCTTCCAGGTGTGTGTGAGATGTTCTTGGCCCAATTTTCTAGGGCCCCTCACAATCCCACCCCTTCACCTTAATGGGAATGGGGATGGGGTAGCAAGGTTTACCACAGGTGAATATGTCCTGGAAGAGCAGGTTGGAGCATTTGGGATAATTCAGCCAGGGAAAGAGAGTGCCCGACTGGGAGTCCGGGTAAATAAATGTTCTGAAAAATCCCCCAGTTCCAGTACTGTCTTTGACACTTACTAGTTGGGTGCTCCAAGGATAAATCCCCTAACCTCGATGAATGCTCCTTATTCCCCTCCTCCCCATAAATAAATCCCTCCTAATAATAGCTCAGAGTAACTACCTCACAAGGTTGTTGCCAGGCTCAAAGGTATAGGGGTAGAGGGATGGTGGCAGCAGATCGATGGGGGCCAGTGAACAGACAATAAGGGGAAAGAGATGCGCCCTTTTCGGCTCAGGATGGGCCCCCTTTGCACCTGTCCGCCAGGGGGAAGATGGGTCCATCTGTACTGAGGGACCAGCCTCAGCTGCAGTTGATTTAGGGGCCCCGGCCCAGAGCCACTGGCCTGGAGGGCTGAGGAGCACTGGGGGGCTATGGACAGGCTTTTTCGGGGGGGGCTTTTTCCAAGCACAAAGCTGAAGGTCCCTCCTCACCCAGGGGGTGTTCTTTGAGACAGAATGTGCTGGCTCATCCAATCCCGGGGAAGGAGGGTATTTTCTCTCTCGGGTCCCCAAAACAGGGCAGCAAAGTCAAGCATCTTTTACAGATTCAATTTGCTCATCTGCAGGACACCTAACAGGCTCTGCACCTAGGAGCCCCGCCGGGTCCCATCTCAGGCAAGGGGGGCTACAGCTCCCTCCGAGGGGTGGGGCCTGGTCCTTCAGAGATTCCCGTCACACTCTAGGAGGTCAGGACTTGGGCCACCCAAGAGGAGAGCGGCCCTGGATGGTCCCGACACCAAGGGCTCACCTGCCCGGGGGAAGCTGCCTCGGGGGCGGCCCGGCTCGCCCCCGGCTAGGAGAGGGTTAACTCTGCGGGGTCCCCAAGAGCGGTCCCTCCCCGGTGAGAGCCCGGGGCTGTGGCGCCCCCTCCCCCAAGCTCCGTTAATGGAAAACACGGTCCCCGGAGGGGAGGGCTCTCTCCCTCCTCGGAGCCTGAGGACGCCCGGGGAAGGAGGGGAAGGTGGGAGGGGCCGGCCTGTGGGAGTTCTGTTCCCCTCCTATTTTGAGAGGGCTCGGGAGGCTCCGGGCACGTGCCCCTTTCCGACCTTCACCCCACAAACCAGGAGGCGCCCGGGACTCCCCACAGTCCCCGGGGCACCCTCCAGAAGGGACGGGGCGGGGCGAAGGTGGGGGGAAGGAGGTCCCCCTCTGCCAAGGGGCGGGGCCACAGCGGGTTATTCCAAACACACCGCGGGGGGGGGGGCCGAGATGCCTGATTTCCAGAGGGGGCGGGGCTGCACTTGGGTTCTCCCCGATTTAGGGGAGGGGGCCCCCGAAACCCCGAGGAGCGGACCGTGTCGGCGCTCCCCCTAACTCAGGGTCTCTCCAGCCTCCTCTTCTTCGGGAGGCAGGGGGACGCGGAGAGGTGGGTCTGTCTGGGCGGGGGCTGAGGCCTGGGGGAGTCCCCCACCCCCCGCCCTCCCCCGGGGCCGGTAGGAGGCGGCCCCCCGGCCCCGCCGCGCCCCCGCCCGGGCTCCCCGGCCCCCGAATAAAGTCCCTCACTTCCTTTGGTAATTACAGGCTGGCGGAAATACGTCAGTTGTTATCTGCTCTGGGCTTTGCTGCACTGTACAATTCAGAAGGAGAGGAAATTTCCCCCCTCCGCCCGCCCGCTCGCCGCCGCCGCCGCCGCTTCTGGCCCTTTAAGAGCCCGGATCCAGTCCGGAGAGCCGCCGAACCGGGGGCAGCGAGGCGGGGGGGCCGCTCCCCGGGAGGAAGCGTCGCGGGCGGGGGAACGACCATGGGGAGACAGACCCCCGAGCCGCCGCGGGGAGAGCGACCACGCTGAGAAGCTTCCCGGCCCGAGGCAGCTCCGGCGGGGGGGGGCGCTGACACCCCCGCCCCGCCCCTGCATCCCCCCGAGACCCTCCCGCCGCTGCCCCCGAGACGGATGAAAGTTCCCGAGAGGAGTGGGGGGGAGAGGCCGAGCCGGGGCTGTCCGCTGCCCCCCCCCGCGGGCGTGTGACCTCCCCCCTCGGGGCTTCGGGAGCGGCGGCTGGGGCTGGGGCGGCGCGGTCGGGCCCCGACCCCCCCGCGCGGCCCTCGCTACAAAGTTGCAGAGCCCCCGCGTTCCGGATGGAATCGTGTGTTGCAGCCTAGTCCCGAAGGCGGAAAGAACGAGGGCGCGCGGGCGGGAGAGGAGACGCCGAGGGGAGAGCGGCGCGGCGCGCCGGGGAGCTGTGCTGCTGCGGCCGCCGGGCTGTTGACTCCCCGACGTTGGAGCAGCCCTCGCGGTGGGGGAGGGGTCCTCCGCCTGGCCCCCCCTCCTCATTTAAAGAGCTTTCTCCGGGGGGAGGGAGACGCGGAGTTAGACGGTGGGTTCTTTTTATTCCATTTTTAAAAAACCGTCCTGGGGCTTGGAGTCAAGGTCACCGAGCCGCTCTCCAGGGGCTGCGGCGTCTAGCCCCGGTGGCTCCCCGGGGGCAGCGAGGAGGACTGCCCGGCGTGGGGCGGCAGGCGCGGCCGGGGCCGTGGACATGGATGGGAAGGTCCGGCAGAGCCGCCGGTCTCGCTCCCAGAGGGACCGCGTGAGGCGGAGGGAGGCGGCCGCCCGCGAGGCCCGGAACCAGAGCCCGTCGTCCGGCTCCGAGAGGGAGCCCAGCCCGGGCAAGGAGAACACGAGCCAGAACTGCGCGCACCCCCGGGGCGCGGCGGCGGCGGCGGCGGCGGCGGCGGCCGCCCCCCGGAACGCACGCCCTCCGCGCCGCCGGCGCCGCGAGTCCAGCTCCCAGGAAGAGGAACTGATCGATGGCTTCGCGATCGCCAGCTTCAGCACCCTGGAGGCCTTGGAGGTAAGAGCGGGCGCGTGGCGGGGGGTGCCGAGCCCCCCTTCCTCGCCAGTCTGGGGGCGCAGGCGGAGCCGGGGGGGAGGAGGCTGTTTACTTTTGGGGGTCAGAACGGGAGGGGGCTGTGTCTGGGAGGCGGCTCTCCCGAGCCGGACGCGCCCCTCCTAAGCCGGGCTGCCCCGAGGCTGTTTAGGGGCCCACGCGTTGCGGATCGTCTGGTCCATCGGGTCTATAAAGTCCCGGACCTGGTCCGTGGGGCCGGCGGGTTAGACGCCTCTGCCGAATGTAAACACTGGCTCCTCACGCCCTGCACCGCTCTCCCCGACCCTCCGAGACTTGGGGAGTCGGCGATGGGAGCGTCCTGTTGGTGGGAATTTCCTGAAGCCTCCATTGTGGGGCAACGCTCCCCTCTCGGATTCGGGGGGGGGGGAGTGAGGTTCTTACAAAATACTGTCCATGCCCGGAGCCCGGCTGGGCCGGGGTCACCTGTCCCTGTTGGCACCAGGGGATCCTTTTAGACCCTGCAGTTCACCAAGGCCCTTTGCCTCGTGTTGCCAAATTGTTACTTTATCTGCCGCCGGAGATAGTGGGGAAATGGATACTGTGGGGTGTTTTCTGGGGATAAGATGTTGAAATGGCCGATTTCCACTCCCTCCTTCCCCCCTCCCCCTTAGTTGAATGGTTGTTTGTGTGTTTAAATGGGAATTATATATGGGGGTGACTTTTAGAAAGTCCCCATTCGTGTTGGCGACATATTTGCCAGGGGTTAATAGGTTGTCAAAAAAAATGTTGCTTGTCTGGAGAACTTATTCTGAACGATATTTACTGAGCAAATTCACCTCTTCTTGTCTGAACTCCTAAGGAGAGAAGGAAATGAAATCTCTTCTGGAGGAGGATGACAGACCAGGGCTGGGCCTGGCTTGGAGTGCTTTTGGAGTAGCTTGTGGTTCGCTGCCCCATGGGAGGTGGGGTTCGGATGTGTGTGAGGAATCTGGGTCCCGGCCAGGGCTGAGCCTTGTCCAGTTCAGAACCTAGCTGGGGGAAATACCTGCTCAGGTGCTTTTCCGAGGCTCTGGGTGTGGACTGCACTCGGGCTATCTGTCAGTGGGAGAGCTCCTGCTAACCTGAGCAAACTTTGCCCTCCCTCTTGTTGCTGCTAAGGATTGGGGCTTGGCTGTTTTGGTCTTTCTACCATTTGTATCTAAGGAGATTAGCGGCTTTACTCACCTGATCTCATTTGATTCTGTCTGAGGTAGATAGATCTTGAGGTCGGGATTTTTATTCCCATTTTACAGCTCAACCAAAGGAAATGACTTAGCTTGAAGTGTGGGGTAGGGGGAGATAGGGTCTTAGTCCTAAGTCTCCACTCCCCATGAGGCCTGCCAGTTATTTGGGGGCCTCCTTGGCTTTTCCTTCCCCATTTTTTTCGACTATTTGCGTGGCATTCCTAGTGTCCCTGTTTGCTACTTAGACTTGTCTGGACTATGGCTCAAAGATCACAGGATTTAGAATTCCCCAGGATTCCAGAGAACTGGTTCAAGTCCCTTCCCTTTTTACATATAAGCTGGGCTCAACTTGTCAGATAGGGTTTGACTAGCCTTGGAAAGCTGGAGAAGTCCTTGAGAAGGGTGGGAATTGGACTGTCTGTGACTTTACTGCTCTCTGAATGGCCTGGTCTAGACCAGTGGGGTTTGCTGCCGTGGTTAGAACCCTTCTTGGGGTGTAATCATTTACATTTTTCTTTTCCTCCTTAGAAAGGAAGCTCCTTGAGGACAGGGTTTGGCTTTTTGCTGCTTTTTATTTCTTGTGCCTGATACACTTTAAGTGCTTTTTGGTTGACTAAGGAAGAACCACTTCAGCTATGTCATCACTTTTATTTTTAGAAGTCTTGCTGATCATTCATTAAGCACTTACTGTATGCCAGCCACTGGGCCAAGCACAGAGCTTTCAAAGAAAGGTAAAATGATCACCTGCAAACTTGGTATTAAAATAATTTGATGATAGACCCATAGGATTCAAAGGTAGACCTCTGTCATTTTACACAGGGGCCCCCTAAGATTCCATTGAATCAAAGCTTCTGGCTCTAAATTTTCAACCATTCTCTATCCACATACCTGCTTAACCTTCCTACTAGATGATAAATGAATAGAGCTTTTGGGGCATAGTAAATGGAGCTCTGATCTGGGTCCAGAGGAGCGTGGTTTGAATCCTGCCTCACACAGTTACTAGGCAACCTTTGTTCCCATAAGGCCTGGCTCAGATTGGTCATTCTTTCAGGTTCGCTCCTGCAAAGTTCCATGTCTACTTGAGCTGTTATTATTTATTGTTATTGACTGGCTGTTGAACCTCTCAATGGAAATCGGGCTCTGAGAGGGACGCCCAGGAAGGCAATATTTGTCTGAGGTGTCTGGATTGAGAGTGACATTTAAAACAGAAAGCTTTCTTGGGGTTAGGGGAACCACTGATGACTAAGAATAGCCCTCCTCTTAGTCATACTGAGAGAATTTGAAAATGCCCAAACTTCCTGCAGCTCCCCAGCATCAGTAGCCCAGAGGGTTAAATCTAAGGACCTTTCACCCCAGCCCATTATTATTTAATGGACTTCGAATGGAAGCTCAATGAGGGCAGGGGTCAGGTGGCTGGACTTGAACCCAGGATTTTCCATGAATGAGTCCAACACTACCATAGTACACTGCCTGATGTGTAGGGGTAATCAGTTCTTATCGACTGAATGTGGAAGCATTTCTTTTTGTAAAGGGATGGGGACTAGAACGGGATGCTGATTTCAATGGGACATGCTGCTAGATGGGTAAAGGCAGTGGTTCTCAAAGTATGGTCTAGAGAATCCTGGGGATCTCCGAAACCCTTTTAGAGGGTCTACAAATTCAAAAATAGTTTTTATTTCCAATATGGTAAATGTCTATAAATATAATCCAGACAAACAAAAACGCTTTGGAGAGATCCTCAATTTTTAATAGGATAAAGATACTGAAAACAAGTTTGAGAATCACTGGATGAAGGGGTATCTGGAGGCACCAGCCTATGGGAAAAGAACTCGGATTTAGGAAGTTCAAATGTTAGCTGATCCTGTGGCTGATCAGTGGCCCCCAGGACTAGACTTAATCCCTTGCATTTTTCTCTGACCTCTGTCCCCTGATTGCAAGGATCCAAGGAGAAAATATCATATATATGAAACATTTTAAAACCTTACTTTTCTACTTAAATATTAGCTACTATTAGAGAGTGCTGGGTCATTCCTACATTCAAAATTAGGGTCTTTTAAAAAATTACTTTCCTTCTCCTTGCCCCCTAAAAAAAGAACACTATTTCCTTGTTAGAAAACTGGGTTTTATTTAGTGCTGAAGGGCCCTAGAGACCCAATCTAACCCTCTGATGGCACTGGAGAACATTTTGGCCCTACAAAGGGTTAAGTGACTGGTTCCCCAAATCCCTCAGTAGTAGAACTGGGGTTTGGACTAGGACTTCTGACCCCAACTATTTCCACCCCCCACCTCCACTTGTTTTGGATCTTTTGTGACTCATGGTACCTGTTGGAAGTCTGCACTGGGCATGCCCATTGAAAACATTCTCCAGAAATTAAGGCTCTGGTGATAGGTAGGTCACACTGCTTTCTGAGGAAGGAGAGACAACATCCCCATAGAGGGATCCCCCTTTTCTCTAATTTTTGGAAGCTGATGCTCTGGCTGACTGGGAAAGCCTGGAGTGACTGACTTTGTGTTTCTGAGACCCCTCTAGCAATCTGCTGAAACCTATCCTCCCCTTTTCAAATGCATCAAATACACTGAATTGCAAAAGAAACTAATCCTATTGGAATGTAGTTATCCAAAAAAGTTGTGGGTTTTTGTTTTTTTTTTTTTTTACACACAATGTCAAATTAAAAAATCTTAATTCAGCCTGACAATTATGAAGCATCTATTGTATAGAGGCCCCCCAAAAGCCATATCTCTTACCTTCTGGGATCTTGCCTTCTGTTCTGATCTTAGCACTTTCTTCCAAGCCTTAGACTTCTTGGGAAGAGAAGCCCTAGCTTGGAGAGAAATGGGGGGAAGGAGGAGAGAGAATGGCTACTGGTACACACCAGTTTCTGTCCGAGGGGTACAAGATGCTGGGCTTGGGTGGGAGGATGCCCGGGAGGCTGTGGGGGGTAGGATTTGGAAGCCCTGGGTTCAGATCTGGGCTTGTCTGCCTGGTGCCCTCAAGTCACCTCAGGGCAAGTAATTTACTCTTTGAGAACCTTTGTCATATAAGATCTGTGATCCCACGGATGGAGATGTCTCCTTGGAGGATGGGGAATTTAAAGGGTTGTTAATAAGGGATGGGAGCCTGCTGTGACTTTTGGCCCTGCCCCACCAGAACAACAAACTGCACACTTCCCAAGCTGGGTTGGGCTACTTGTCTCTGTACACAATCACACCTTGTGTGCTCTTCAATTTCCATGTTGGTCTGTCATTCTCTGGTACTCTGCCTGTACTGTCATACTCTGGTAAATGCCTCTGAGATTGAGATCTCACCACAGAGATCCTTCTCCCTTCCCCTATGGTCCTCAGGAAGTTTCTGGAGATCTGCCACAGATGGAGAAGAATCTCTCCTGCCATCACCTGAAGCTCAGTTTGTCCTCCTGTAAAAAGGCTTGGGATAATTTCTGAGACTCCTCTAAAGTGCTGACATTTTGTGTTCAAAGAGCCCTCCCAGTTCTGATACCCTGTGTTCTAAGGCTTTTCCCAGCTCTGACATCCTGGGTTCTAAGGGCCCTCCCAGCTCTGTGTTCCAAGGCTCCCCTAGCTCTGATTGTTTTCTAAGTTCCTCTTATCTCTGTGTTCCAAAGTCCTCCCAGTTCTGACCTCCTGGGTGCTAAGGCTTCTCCCAGTTCTATGTCCTGACACTTTGTCCTGAGACCCTGTATTCTAAGAGCCCTCCCAGTTCTGTTCCAAGGCTCCCCTAGCTCTGATTGTGTTCTAAGTTCCTTCTAGCTCAGACACTGTGTTCTAAGGGCTCTCTTATCTCTGTGTTCCAAAGCCCTCCCATTTCTGATGCCCTGCGTTCTGAGACTTTTTCCAGCTGACATTCTGTGTTCTAAGGGCCCTCTAAGCTCTGACATTGTGTTCCAAGGCCCTCCCAACTCTGATACTCTGTTCTAAGGCTTCTCCCAGTTCTCACACTGTGTTCTAAATTTCCTCCCAGCTCTGACATCCCGGGTTCTAAGGGTTCTCCCGGTTCTATGTCCTGACACCCTGTATTCTGAGCCCCCCTTAGCTCTGTGTTCCAAGACCCTCCCAGCTCCGTGTTCCAAGACCCTCCCAGCTCCCATACCCTGGGTTCTAAGGCTTTTTCCAGCGGCATTCTGTGTTCCAAGGCCTTCCCAGCTCTGGCCCTGTAAGTTGGGGAGCTCAATGTGTGTTCCTGCTCAATGTGAGCGGAGAGAGGTCAGTGAGACTGAGAGGGGTAGAAGGCCCTGGGGGACTAAGGAAGTTGGGTCATTGGAGCCCATCCGGCTGCCCAGGGAGATAAACACCCATTTCATGCAGATGAAACTGCTAATTGGGTTTGAAGCTGGTTGAGTGAATCACGGGAGAAGTATCAGATGGATGTGGAGATGGCATTTAAAGGAGCTTTGATCCTCTCCGCTGTTCCTTTTAAGTAGGAAGAGTCTGGCTAAAAAAGGAACTTGGTCAGAATGCTAATGAATCCAAGTCTCCAGCACCAATTGTTTACTAGAAACTGCTCCAGATGAGACAGATTTCTTTGGGTGCTACCCCTGGGGGGGCCGGGCGCCCTCCTGCCCAGAGCTTTGCAGAGATGGTCTCCCAGGGCCACTTTCTCTGCCTCTAGCCCCGGTTGCCTGTGGCAGGATGGAAGTGGACCCTAGAAGGGCCTGGCATCCGGGCCCTGGGTTCAGTCTTGCTAAATATGAGTCAGTCTCTTAATCTCTTTGGGTTTTCCTCATCCCAGGAAAATGAGGGAGGGGCTTGAAATGAAGATCCATTACTTTTTCTTCTCCTCCTCCTTTCACTTCCAGCTCCAAGTTTTTGATTTTCTCAGTTTCCTCCAGGACAGACACTGGGCATTCTGCTAGTGGGGGAAAAATAGACTTGGCCGGCTCTGGGGTGGGGATGTCTAACTGCCCCCCTGGAATGGAATCTGAATAACCAAAAAAGGGACAGTTTTCTGATTTAGATGGATGGATAGATGGTTGTTGTTATTTTTTAGTGAGTGTTGAAAATGACTGAGAGGCAAGTAAAGTATTAAGGGGGAGAAAGAAGGTTGGACAAAGGGCAGAATTCCCTGCCTAGAAGTCAAGCAGCTCTGTGGGAGAGTGCCTGCTCTGGAGTCCGGAGGATCCAGCCTTTGGATCACTGCACGAGCCTCGGGTCACTTAGCCCCAGTTTCCTATCAAAAAAAAAAAAATAGAAGGCTGAAGTTGGAGGACCTGAAGGGGCAAGGTGCCAGGACTATAGAATCTGAGGCATTTTTCCTTTGCCATCTCACTTTGGTGGGCTGAGTTTTCTGTGTTGGCTATGGCCTCCTGCTTAAGGGTCACAGTTAGGCTGATCTCCTGCCACTGGGGCCTTTCTATCCCCTTTGACCCTTGGCTCTCTGGGAGGAGAGAAACCTTTTCAGAGCTTGGCTGGGGGCCAGTGGCGGTGGGCTCTCTGGCTGAGAGGTGGAGGACGGACAACCTGGAAAAGGGAACCTGGAACAAACAGCAGCTCTTTGTAAAGCCCCTTTGGAAAGGCTTGAAAGCAAAATCCCCTGTAATTCCCCCCACAGCCCATTCCCCCAATAGCAGTTTCAGTGTGTCTGTAAGCCAGGAAGCCCGGACCCTCCCAGTAGGGGAGACGGTGGAGCCCCCTCACTCCTTGCCTGGGCTCCCTGCACTGGAGGGAGAGTGGAGAAAGGGCCTCCTTGGAGGTTGACTGGGTCTGGCACCCCAGGCGGGTGTAAGGGCTCAGTCTGGGAGCCCAGGGCAGCTTTTGGCTTCTGGCCCTGGGCCTGGGGGAGCCCGGGGAGGGGGAAGAGGACAGGGGTGTAACAGGCCATGTTAGGGACATGAAAAACCCCAGTGAAACCCAGGAAAAAGTCCCCTCTGTGCTGAATCAGAGTTAGTCACAGGCAGCCCTTGGCACCGACTCCTGGCACAGCCCTTGGCCTCGCGCCTCGGCTCTGGCCACAGAGGCCAGAGCCTTCTCCGGGCCCGCCTGCCCATCCTGCCCTTTGCTCCCCACTCCCCATGGCCCTCTGGTCTCTCCACCTGCCACCTGAAACACCTGTGACCCAATGACTTGTTCCTGACTTGGAGGAACTAGATGTGTTCTCCCTCCAGGGCTACTTCTGTTTTCACAGGTGCCTCCTTCAAACTGTCTCAACCCAGAGAAACTAGTCTGTGAATGGTAGGATTCCAGGCCCGCTGGGAGGGGCCTGACCTCAGGCGAAGGAGGGGGGGGATGCAGCAGCCAGAAAAGCTCCCTAATGGTGATGGACTGATAGGGATTTCTGGCTCTGCTGCTGAGCTGGTAATCCGGAAGGAATCCAGGGCTGAAATAAATCTACTGGAAGGGACCCCAGAGACCGGCCAGTGCAGCCCTCACTAAGGGTCAGAAAAAGGAGGCTGAGAGGAGGCAGTGGCCCAAGGCCCTAACACAGGGAGAGTTTGCACCCAGACCCCAGTGCCTCACGGGCAGGCGGGCCCAGTCCAGCTCCTTGGTTATAGACGAGGGCTCCCTGTGGTTGCGTGGCTACCATCCCACTCCCACGGCTGTCCACTTGCCTCAAGGGCCCCAGTCTCCGCCTTCCTGGGCAGTGCTTTTGTTCCGTGCTCCCATTGGGCTGGTTCGGTTCCTCTAGACTTTGGGAGGCAAAGGCCCAACCCTGGGGAGATGAGACTGCATGGAGAAGCTGGGACTTGAGCTGAATTGACAAGATTGTCCCAGAACTGGCGGGGGTGGGATCCAGACGCTGGGGGCTCGCTATGGAGACGGAACATCAGGGCCTGAGAGACGGTGGGTCTGAGTGTGGAAAGGGGGGGCTGTTTTGTACAGTGACGTGGGAAAGGTGGGTCTGGACCAGGTTGTAGAGAACCCCCCAGAGCTGCTGTTACCCGACCCTAGAGTCAATGGGGAATCACTGAAGTTTAGTGAGCAGGACTCGAGCTTTGGTGAATTTCTGTGGCCGCTGTGAGTGTGATGGATGTGATGAGGGACAGACTGGTGATGGGCAGGAGCCTGCTGGAAGCAGGATGAACGGCGCCGTCCGCGCGTTATTGCCTGGCACATAGTAGGTGTGACTATTACTGAGTTAGGGTAATGGCACAGGATGGTTGTGGGACTCTGGGTAATGGTCACTGAGAAGGGAAAGGGGGGGAGCGCACCGAAGGGGAAAAAAGAGGTGAATGTGTGGAGGTGGAACTGGGGCTATCTGGGAGATAGGAGGTGATAGGGCTGGGGTTTTTCCCCAGAGGGTGGGGAAAAATTCTGCTCACCGCACTATAATGGAACATCCCAGCCCCAGGTCTGGTGGGTCACTGGGAAGCATGAAAACTCAGGTGCTCTTGGAATGGGCAGGGGAACCAGGCAATTTGTCACTGGAGGAGAGGGGAGGCAGAAACCCAGGTGAGAGGGCCCATGGGCATGATGTCCTTTGGAGATGTGGCTTCTGAGGGCTTGGAGTGAGACTTCCCGTTGGAGAGGAAGGGGGAGAAATCGGTCCTGTTTGGGAGCTGCCCCCTGCCTGGGCTGATGCAGTAGCTGATGGAGTTTCCTGCCTCAAGTTTCTCCTGTTCTTTTTTTAGCCACTAAAGTGAGCTTCCTAAAGCTCAGGTGGGATCATGTCACCGCCCCCTCCCCTCAACTTCATCAATCCTAGAGGCTCCCTGACACCTACATTCAAAGTCCCTCCTAAGCCCCCTCCTCCCACCTTCCTAGTCTTTCTAACCCTATTCCTCCATATGTTCTCTTGTGTCCAATGACACGCTGGTCCCCTGACTTTTCCATCTTAATCCTGTCTTTTACAAGAAGCCTTTCCCAAGCCCTCAATTCCAGGGCCTTTTCTCTGTTAATCATTTCCTACTTATCTTGAATAAGTATAAGTGTGTTTGTACAAATCTGTTTGCTTGTTGTCTCCTCCTCTAGATTGTGAGCAGAGTCATCTTTTGTCCCTTGGTGGATCCCCCAGCACTTACACAAAGCCTGGTACTTGTAGGTGTTTGAGAAATCTTTGTTGATTCTATGCCCTTTGTTAAGTTCTATGCCCATGAAATCAGTGATCTAGTCAGAGGAGCTGGTGCCCTCTACACCCATGGAATCAGTGATCTAGACAAGGGCACCACTGTGCCCATGAAATCGGTGATCTAGTCGGGGGAGCCAGTGCCCTCTATGCTCACGAAATCACTGGATCTGGACAAGGGAGTCGGTGCCTTTGTCTTGCAGAGCCCTGTACCTTGGGATTGAATGTGTAGGAAAGGGATAGAAGGGTGTCCTGACCATGGGGAAGAGCAGAGAAGGTGATGGGGCAGCTGGGCGGTGCAGTGGGTAGAGCACCAGGCCTGAATTCCAGTCCAGCCCCATACCCTTTCTAGCTCTGGGACTTTACTGTGTGCCTCGGTTTCCTCATCTGTAAAATGAGCTGGAGAAGGCCGACCAGTCTGGTATCTGCCAAGAAAACGCCCAGGGGGATCACAGAGTCGGATCCCTGACCAACCAAGGAGTCCTTAGGTGCAAATAATGGATACTGGAAGACCTGAACCTCTGGTTTCCATCTTGGCCGCCAGCTGCTGCTGCCCCTTAGCGGCTCTCCTGGGGGCTCCAGATAGCTTTCATGGCACCCCTGCCCATGGGAGAGCTGGTGGGGAAGATCCGAGTTCTAGTTGCGCTCTCCCTGCTGTGTGACCTGGTTGCCCCCAGTCTCTGTGCCTTAGTGAGGTGTGGGGAGCCCCCGGTGCTCCTCCTTCCAAAGGGGTCTCTGCCCTGCCCTGTCTCTGGCACCTTTTCCCTTTTAGATTCCTCTTTCCTTGGAAGTGAATGGGGGCTTCTCCTCCTCTGGGAGCTAGCTGGGCTTCTCTCAAGCAGGGACTGTGGGGACTTTAACATTTTTTAAAATCCCCAGTTGATTGATTGATTGCTTTAAGATTTGCAAAGGTCAAAGCCAGCCATTGTTCTGGGAACAAACGAGGGCATTCCTAAGAATGCTGGTGGAAAGTTAATGGACCGAGCTGGGGGGGTTGGGGGGGTCCGGCTTGTGGAGCCCAGGGCTCCTGGGGTTGCATTCTGCTGGTGATAGTGCCTCGCTGGAGGTGGCGGGGAGGGTGGGAGAGGGAGAGCATCCGCCTCAGGACAGCTTCACTCTGAGGAGGAGAGTCTCTGACCTTCAGAAAGGGACTGTGGGGGTGGGGATCGCCCCTTCCTGGCACCCAGAGGGGTCCTCTGCTGCTGGGCTGCCCCCCAGACTGGGGGGTCGGTAATGGTGACCACAGCAGCGGTTAGATAGTCAGCTCACTCTGCGGGCTTTTATCACTGTCGCCATTCTGGTGTCCAGGCCCACTTGGTGTTGGCCCCATTGGGGGTTTTCTGGGCAGACAGCAGGTTCGGCCGTTTCCTTCCCTAGTTCCTTTCACAGATGAGGAAACGGGCACAGAGATACGGGGCAGGCCTGGGATGGCAGGGCCCGGAGGTGTCCGAGGCTGGGTTTGGGCCAGGGAAGGAGTCCCGCCACTGGCTCTCTCCCCCTGCAGAACCACATCTCTGGCTCCGGCTGTGCTTTCCCCCTCCCACCCCCCCCACCCCGCTTTCTGCAGGCGGGGATTCCATTTCTTCTCGTGTAGGGAAAGGGGAACAAGGATTTGGGCTGGACTTCAGGGAACCATTCCCATCCTGGGAGAGTGTAAGCACCTTGCAGAGAAGGGTGTCTGGGAGAAGCCACCTGCCCGAGGGGGGCCGCTGGGCCGAGAGCGGGCGCTGAGCCAGTAGGACACGGCTGTAATTGCCCGGGCACCCAAGTGGGTGCCCGAAGTTGCTCTTGCCCCCCATCCCGCCCCTCTGCTATCACTTAGTGTGACAGGGAAGAAAAATGAAGACTTTGGTGCAGAATTAATTGAATTGCACGGGAGAGCTTGTGCTGGGCTTCTTGGCAACAGAACCGACCTCTGTGGGCTGGGGGGGGAGGGGCCTGGGGAGGGAGGAGCTGGGGGGGTTATAGGGAGGGGCTGGGGGGCCTGCCCCTCCCCCCCAATTCCTCCCCGGAACTCCCCGCTGCTGTGGGGCTGGCCACGGGGAAGGGAGGTCACTTCCTCTCCCCAGGCTGGGTTGAGATGGGAGAGTGGGTGCTGACGGCCTGGGGTGGAGGCCCTGCCTCCTGTTAGCCCCCGTTTCTGTTTCTGGGGGTCCGCCTGAGGCACCCCTAAAGCCGCGCCTGCTTGTGGCTCCTGAGGAAAGTTCGGATAGAAAGCTCCCCCCCCAGGTCCCCGGCCCCCTCCTGGGTACCCAGACTCCTTCGCTTCTGCCCTTCCCTACCTCTGTGCCCCCGGGCCACGGGTGGGGGTCTCCATCAGCCCTCTCTCCTTACCTGTGCCGTAGAAGCTGCCCCCCTTCTGCCTACATGTGACCCAGCCCGCCCTGTGGCAGCCATTGGGTCCTTTCCCTCCGGCCTCGGGGCGTCGGGCCTGGAGCGGAGCCTCGCTTTTGTTTACTTAATCCCGCAGTGACCCTCGCTATCTCCGAGCTGGCAGCTTGCTTAACCTTCTGTGCCCCATAAAGGATAGAGCCGCCCTCGCCCCGAGGGCTTCCCGGGCTGCAGCGGAGGCCGGGGCTGCGGGCCATTGGTGGCTGGGCTGGGAAGCTTCGGTTCTCAGGGAGGAGGTCTTCCCCCTTCCCCCCCTCCCCTCCCCCTGCCTCCTGGGCTTGGTGAGAGTGTTCCAAGTTATTCCTGAGTCCGGTGAATGACGTCATGGTGCAGGCTGGAGGGCAAGGAACAGGCCCCGACCCCACGACCGGGGCCCCTTCCTGGGCCGGGCTGGGGGAAGGAGTGGGCCCGGATGGGCAGGACCCGGCCTGGAGGAGCCCTTTTCTCGGGCTGGAGCCGGTCTGTTCCCTGGGGCCTGCTTAGGGCTCTGGAGAGGTTTGCACAATCATGGGTTTGCTTATGATAAAATGGGAAAACTGAGCCCGAGGCCCTGGGCCGGGGCCAGCCCTCCAGGGACACTCGCTGCTGCTGTGAGTTCCTCTGCTCTCTGCCCTCCCCCTGTCCTGGTGGCCCCAGGGGTTCAGGCAGCCTCCCTTACCCAGCATGCCCCAGGCAGTGGGGCATAATCAGTGGGTAAATACACCTTTGTGGAAGTTTACATTAATAAAACTGAATTAAAACGTACCTAGGGCCCACTGTGTGCTCGGTGGGCGCTGTGCCAAGGTTCAGGGTGCCAGTTTGCCGTTGGGCCAGTCATCCTTCCGACTCCTTCAGCCTCAGTTTCCTCAAAACGAATGTACTAAACGCCCGGGCATAGATGGTGCCCAGACTGCTTCCGGCCCTAAATCACCAGCCCTGGCTCCAGCTGCCCCCGTCTCTCCCCTTGCCCCCCTTCCTCTCAGAGCCCTCACCCCCCACTTCAGGGAAAGTCTGGGGGCTGCTTCTGTGCTTCCTGCAAAGGGCTTGAGTTGGGATTTGTACAAAACCCAAGCTTGGGGGCGTCTACTCCAGTTATCCCATGTTTCAGGTGAGGAGACTGAGGAAACCATTTGGCCAAGGCCACCGACGGGGTAAATCCCGGGCCTGGCCTTGTGGCTCCACAGCTAGAGCCCTTGCATGTCTTCCTTTGGTTCCCACTCTTCTTCCTCCTTTGGGGACTCTGCCCAGGGCAGGCCCAAGGATTTCTGGCCTCCCCTCACTTCTGTAGGAGGCAGCCTCTAGTAGCTGGCCAGCCCCCTGTGCCCACCCACTCGGCCTCCGGAATTCCTGAAGCATGAGAGAGTCTTTCTTCCTGAGCTCCCAGGAGCAGGACCCCTCCATTGCTCCCTTCGCACAGAGAAGGGGAATCGCTCATGGCCAGAGGTCCTCTCTCCCTTCCACCTGCCCGGGAGCCCCCCTGAATGGGAAAGGCCCAGTCTTCTGGGCCTCCCAAAACCCTCCCAAAGGCTTCTGCCGACAAGGCCCAGCACCTCCAGAGTTGGGGAGGCAGGGGGGAGGAGGAGGAGGAAGAGGAGGAGGAGGGCCAGAGCATCCTAGCTTAGGCTTGGATACCAGGGGCTGTGTGAGTGTCTGTGACTGAGTGGGGGAGTCGAGGAAGTCTTTGATCTTCCCTCTCTCCTTCCCCTCCCTCCCTCCCTCTCTCTGCTCCTCTCTCGCCACTGCTGAGCTGGGTCACTGATTTACAGTGGGACACACCCACGGGCCATCTCCAAGGCTCCCCATTCCACGCCTGGGGACATGTTGTACCAGCCGGGGCAGGGTGAGAATGGCTGCGTGTCCTGCTTGGGGCTGCCCCTTGTTCCTGGGCCCAGATCTTTGTCTGGATTTATGGGGGGGGGGAGCAAGGGCCCCCACCTTGTTGCATCCACCCTCCTGGTGCTGATTCACCCAATGTTTGCTCACGGCTTTCAGACATTTCCCTGGAAACCAGGTGGAGTTCCCCTTGGGCCTGTGGGCTGGGGAGGCTGGGACCATAATAACGATAATAGCTGGAGTTTATTCAGCCCTGATGGTGTGCCCGGCCTTGTGCTAAGCTGGGCTGGGAAGGGTGGAAGGGGAGACCCAGACACTGGGGACAGGACCCGCATTTAGATGCCCCTTCAGAGGAGCAAAGTACCTTATGATAGTATCTCATTTGATCCTCGCTGCACCCCCAGAGGTTTCAGTCCCAGCCCAGTCTCTGACCCCACATGGGGGCAGAAGTACTGGAGTGGTCTTAACCCCAGAGTCACACAACGAGTAAGTTGAACTCTAGAAGATGAGTCTCTCTGACGCCAGTGGGGGCCGTTATTCTCATTTCGCAGATGAGAAAACAAAGGCAAGCAAGTAGCGCGACTTGCCCAGACTGTCGGTGAGCGTCTGAGGCCTGACCACCTGAGTGACCCCGGGCAGGGCAGTTAGTGGAGCTAGAACTCGGTTTCCTTATCTGTGAAATCGGAGGCTCTCTCTGGATCAGAGCATTCCATCTAGAACAGGTCATGCCAGATTAACCTCAATTTCTTTTTTGACAAGTTTGCTAACTGATCAGTGGCAGACCATGAAGAGCTGGCAGATTGTAGATTACAGTGAGTCAGCTCTCGCACACCCGGCACCTGCCAGCCGAATTGGGCTTCAAGAGGGGGAGCTCCCCAGGGGAAGAGAAAGTTCTGGGGGTGGGAGCCCCAAATCAAGGGGCCTTGCTCACCTTGCTCTGGCATCTCAGACTCTTCCTTTAAAAAATCAGTGCCTACTGTTTGTATATAGTGCCTACTTTGTGGCAGGCACTGTGCTGAGTGCTCTATAAATATTACTCAATCCTCATAACAAGTGGTGGAGAATAGGTGCTGTTTCTATTCCCATTTTACAGATGAGAAAATGGAGGCAATAGTTTTAAGTGACTTGCCCAAAGCTTGTGAATATCTGAGGCTGCATTTGAACTCGGTCCTCCTGACTCCAGACCTAGCTCAGTAACAAGGGCAAGCACCTAAAATCCAAGTTCTGACCTAGAAGGTAAAGGGGGAGATCCGGAAAGTGAACACCTGGGCAGCTCTCAAAGCCTCTCGTATTTCAGAGAAGGGCCTCAGACAGAGGCTGGAGCAGGAACCGCGTCTGAATTGGGAAATGTGATAAGGATTTAGAAGAATGATGTCAGGTATGCTCAGAACTAGTCCAGACTGGGCAGGAATGCTCGCATTGACCAAAGGTCCTGTCCTCCTCCCCACTGTAGCTACAGGAGACCAAAGGACGGGTCACATCTGCTTTGGGACTAATGAGGTCATTATAACTCAGTAAGTGAACATTTATTAAATTCCTTTTGTATGCCAGCCTTCATTTCTTAGTTCAGTAGAAAATCAGGTCTCAGTTTCTTCAGTTTTTTTCAATTATTCAATTCGAACTCTCAATTCCTTCGGGTTTTTTCAGTCATTCAATACTTGAGTATTGAGCGTTGAGCTCCTTCCTCTTGGAGTTTACAATCTGAAGAGTTTGGCATTGCTGGAGCACTGTATATTGAGGAAATAAGAGATAAAAGATCCAGTAGTTGTTTTTTGAGAGCTATGTCTTGAGGTTGCCACAACAAATGCTCATTAAGCGATCATTTGATATACCTAGTCCTGGGCTAGATGCTGAGAATACAAAAACAAAAAACATCCTCTACCTTTTCTTTGAATCTGAGAACCTTCTATCCCTTTAAGTCCCAAAAAGAAGGGAAAAAGGAAAAAAATCCTTGCCCCCCTGAAGAGCCAACTCTCTGTGGGAAATATACCTTATTCTAATTAAATTCAGAGTCAGTACACAGCACAGTGCCTCTGACACCGACCACGTGGAGACCTCAGGCAAATCACTTAGTGGAGGTAGAACTCTGTTTCCTTATTTGTAAAATCTCTAGATCAGGATTTTACCTAGAACAGATAAATAAACACCGATTAATAAATAAAAAGGGAAGAGGAAGGAGGAATCTGGGAGAGCTTCCTGTAGGAGATGACTGGTGCTGAACCCTGGAGATTTCAAAAGCATCCCAAGTAGGGACGGCAGCTCATGCAGTCACAGAGCAGGGGAATGGAACAGCTGGCTGGGGGACCCAAAGAAGGCAGAACCACTCAAATCCTGTTTCACTTCCCCTTATTCAGTGAAAGAATCATTTTTAGATTAGCCAGAAGGGGGTTTCATTTCCCTGGAGAAGCAGAGCAGACGAGCAACTGCTTCCCATGAGTGCAAGTCAACTTGGACATGACCAGGATCCCCCTAGAGATGGCGTTTAGGAAGGGAAAATCGATCAGAGATGGAAGAGGTCTGAAGGGAGGCTAGAGACGGCAAAATTCCCCATTGTCGGGGATGGGCGGTAAGGCTCTTCCAGGCTGGAAGGTAATGAATAGTGTGGGGCTGGGAAAAATCTGTGTGTGACTTCATCACTGTGTGACTCTGGGCCAGTCACCTGATCTTAGTTTCTTTCCCTTTTAAAATGAGATTTAATGACTTAAAATGAGATTTAATGCTTCCAATTCTAACAGGACTTGATGGAACTTGTGCTAAAGGAGCCCTCCTACCTATAAATACTTCTCTCCTTCCCCAACTCATTAGAACAGGGCCTAGACTCTGATTTGGATATCAGAGGGGGAAAAGTGAGGGAGAAGCCCTTGGCCCCCGCCACTCCCTGAGGGCTGGTATAGGAACCCCAAGACTTGGGGAATCGGAGTAGGAAGTCCTTGGAAAGGAGTTGGTAGCACACATTTGAGGCTCATGTGCCCTCCTTGCCACAGGAGAGATTGGCTCCCCGGGGAATGTGTAGTTCATGAGGGAACTGGCTCCTCTGGAAAAGGCAGGACCGGTGCCCAAGAGCCCCTGAGATCTAGGAGTAAACTGCAGGCTACCAAAAAGGCATCCTTCAGAATCAATAAAGAGGTTTGAGCTAAATGGAAAATCAATCTGTATCAGTGATCCTAGTTTAACTATAATCCCTCTCCTGCTGAGTCTCGCTTAGCAGCCTCAGCTCAGATAGAACTGAGCAAGACGTCTTTGTGTGTGTGTGTGTGTGTGTGTGTGTGTGTGTGTGTGTGTGTGTGTGTGTGTGAGATTGATGGGACCCTGGCCTCTGGCCCTGAGAAGCTGGGGGCCTTGGGGCTGTTCTCAGAGGGGGCAAGGAATGGAAGAGGGTTCAAATCGTCGTCCTTCCATGGTGACCATGGCCATGTCACTTAACTTTTGGGCCTCGGTTTCCTTGTCTGTAAAAAAGAAGGTTGGGTTAAACAAGGCACTTTTGTTGGTCAGAATCATGGTTTTTAAGTATTAAACACATAGGAGAACCAAGGGGATGGATTATGTTAAAATGTTCTTGTCGGCTTTAGATTTTAGAAATATCTGTATTTGTGTAGAAAAATCTGTAGACCCCAGGTTAAACCCCCCTGCATTAAATGGCCTCTTATGTTTGCTCTTTCTGTCTGCTGATTTCTGAACGGCGGTTCCATGTTGGATAGTAGGGGGGAGTCGAGGTCAGCATGGCTGAGATTGCTTCTTCCTTTCCCCCCTTCCACAACGGGTGCCCTGAGTTTGGAGAAGACACAAAGCATCTCTGTGTCTGCCTGCCTCTCTCCCTCTGTCTGCCTGACTCTCTCCATCTGTTCCTCTGTGTCCGGCTGCCTCTCACCAGACGGCTGCTCCCTCTCCCTGGCCGGAGCCAAAGCGAGCACAGAGCCAGAGAGATGGGATGAGGCAGCGCTGGTGACCCAGCATGTGGTTCTGCCTGGATCTGGGCTTTGGAGGTTGGGATTTCTGGGGGCGACAAAGGAACAAGTCCTCTCTTCCCTCTCTAGTTGCACACACATTTGCTCCCTGTTGGCAGACACTTGTGACGCTCCCTTTTAAAACTTGAGATGTTACTTGAATACTTTCTCCTGGGAACAAAGGATGGGTGCTCTTCTGGAACTGTCTCTAAAAGGTACTAGAGTTACAGGTAAAAAGGGCACTGGCTTTATGTACACAGACTGTGGGTTCAAATCCTGCTTTGGATGCTTATTGCTGTGTGCCTTTGCTGTCTTTGAACAAATCACTTGTCCCCCATGAGCATCATCTGTTTGCACTGTGATAACTGGTTCTTTCCCAGTCTATAACCCTGTCCCTCCTTTCCTCTCCCTTTCCTCCCCTCCGCCCAAGATGAGACAAGCAATTGCTGGGGAATAGGAGCAGGGAATAAGTGCCTGGATTCCAGCTCCTAGGCAGGAAGGGTGGTTGTGGATACCCTGGGGAGGGCCGAGCACCTGCCCTCCTGTGCCTGGACCAGCTGCCTCTCCGATAACTGGAGCTTCAGGAAATGGCCACGCTTCCTGTATTCGCTCAGCCTGAGCATCTGCTCTGCCCGCCCCCGTGCTCCCTGGCTCTGGAGAGGCGAGGGGGGTGGTTATGGTCAGGAAACCCAGGATCGGGCTCTTGCCAAGGCTTGGGAATTCCTCACACACCCCAGCCAAAGGAAAAACAGCTCTTGGGCAACTCGGAGCAGCCAGATTCCCAGCTTGAAAAAGCATCCTGAACCTGGAAAAGGTTCCGCCTTTTATAAAATGAGGAAACTGAACCCCAGAGGCAGGCAGGGACTGGGCAAGGTCGTACAGGTGGTGGCAGAGGCAGGACTTGAACCCAAGCCCCTGATTGCAAGCGCACCTTTTGCTGCAATGCAAGAGAATCCTTTGGGTGGGGAGGTGGTGCTGTGTTGGAGGTATTGGGACGCTTTAGAGTCTGAGACCATGTTGTCTCCTGGATGCAAGTCATCTCTGTCGCCGATTCTCAGATCTCGTTCTCATGTCTCTGGCTGCCATGTTGGACATCTAGACCTGCATGTCCATTACACGTCTACAGCACAGCACAGGTCTACAGACTTCTACATCTAAACCAGCACATTATTTATCATGATCCAAACCGAACTTTCCCCCAGATCCTTCCTGATTTCCAGACTTTGCTATTAATGTCAAAGGCGCGGCCATCTTCCCAGGCCCAACTTGAGAGTCCTCCTGGCTTCCTCAGTCTCGCTCCCAGATCCCTGCTACTGTTGCGGCATCTTTGTCCATTTCACCCCTGCCATCCCCCCTGTCCATTTCGCCTCCGCCGCCCCCCCCTGCTTGTCCATTTCTCCTCCGCCGCCCCCCCCTGCTTGTCCATTTCTCCTCCGCCGCCCCCCCCCTGCTTGTCCATTTCTCCTCCGCCGCCCCCCCCTGCTTGTCCATTTCTCCTCCGCCGCCCCCCCCTGCTTGTCCATTTCTCCTCCGCCGCCCCCCCCTGCTTGTCCATTTCTCCTCCGCCGCCCCCCCCGCTTGTCCATTTCTCCTCCGCCCCCCCCCCCCGCTTGTCCATTTCTCCTCCGCCGCCCCCCCCCTGCTTGTCCATTTCTCCTCCGCCGCGCCCCCCCCCCCCCGCCTGTCCATTTCACCTCCGCAGCCACTTCACCTTGACCTCTTGAATGCCCCCCTTCCTTCCTCTGACACTGCACCCCCCCCCCCCCCTCCCAGGCCAAGCCCTCAGACTCCTAGACTATGGCAATGGCTGCCTGCCTCAAGTCTCTCCCCACTCCAATCCATCCTCCATTTAGCTTCCAAAGTGATTTTTTTCCTAAAGCTAAGTCTGTAACAACATCAGTTCTTCTAAGTCTTTCCAGGTTTTTCTGAAATCCCCTTGCTCATCATTTCTTATAGAACAGTAGTATTCTATTACCTCCTTATATTGCAGCTGGTTCCATCATTCTCCAATCACTGGGCACTTAACAATTCTTTTGACCACAAAAAGAACTGCTACAAATATTTTCATACATATGGGACCTTTTTTTATAATCTTTTTGGTGGCCCAGTGCAGCGCTATGGCGCTGCTGGATCCAAGGGCATGTGCAATTTTATACTACTCTGGGGCATGATTCCAAATTGCTTCCCAGAATGGCCAAGTCGGTTTTTATTATTTTGTTGTTTCCGTTTGCATTGTTGTAATAACTGTACACATTATTTTCTTGGTTCTGCTTACTTCACTTTGTATCTTCTCGTAAAAATTTCCCCCATTCTATTGCCTTCATCTTTTTTTACAGCACTATGGCATTGAGTTTTGTTCCCTTCTTCCCTCTTTAAAAATAATAAAAATCCTATGTGTGATCCTGATTGTATAGAAAGTAAGTCTGTATGTGTATAGACAGTCATAAATCTGGAGTTGGAAGAAATCGTAGAGATCATGTAGTTCTTTCAGAAAACTGAAGTATGGAGAGATGACTTTCATTCAGCTGGGATTCAAATGTAGGTTCTAATTCATTGGTCTTTCCCTTCCTTCCCCCCCCCCCCCCCGTAAGTAGAGACCTTCATGTTTGGGAAGCCAAAGGCTTTGAGCCCCCAGTTGGGCGATTCCATTTAGGTTCCAATATCTCCTCAGGCCCAGGATGGCCATGGTGAGGTAAAAACTGATTAGACCTAATTGCAAGAATAGCCTCTTCCATTCCCTCTTATCCAGCAGCATAATATAAATAGTATTGTAGGCCTGGGTTCAAAGCGTCTCTCGGCTGTCTGGTGACTTGGGGAAGCTTAAATTCCCTGGACCTCTCGTCTTTTCTGTGAAGACTCTCGGGGACAGACTGGCCAGAATACGAGAAATCCCCACTTAGCCTTTCTTTTGCATTTTATTTTAAGGCTGACGGTCTCCATCAGAGGCCATAGTGGTAACCCTGGGATCTGAAAGGCCATGTGAGATGCAAGATTGTCAGGCTCTTCACTGGGTTTTTCAGAGGGTTCTCTCATCACAAAATGGCAACTAATGATGGTCTTATCTAATAAGAGAGAGGGAGGGACTGTATTCTGCGTCTCTTGAGGGTCTGGTTGCCGAGGTGGAAATGATAGAAAACATGGGGAGGGAGAAAAGGATTTAGATTTTGTGTCTAGAATTTAGCAGAAGAGAATCAGATGAATCTAAGGTCAAAACCTAAAATTCAGTAGGAGGGAGGCTAGTAGTATCCCTAATGTAGAGTAGGAGCGCAAATATCGAAGTCTACAATAACAAATAGAAACAGAAAAGAAGAAAAGGAAGGGGTTTTTTAAGGAGGATTGATGTGGCTGCACAGAGAGCTCTCTGACCAATGCAGATTTCCCTGAGAAGAATAAGTGCAGGAAAACGGAAGCTAGAACAGTAACAGAATGTTACCTAATAGAAGTTAGACTGCTATTGGGCTTATGAACCAAGGCTGTCGAGGAAAGCCAAGAATAAAACGTTCACACACACACATAAACAAGGAAAACCGAAGGCCAGGCTAGAGGCGCCCGAGAGATGGCGAGGGGAGCGGCTCAATTTCCTTTTCTGTGCTGAGGAGACAGGACAGAGAAGATATAAATGGGGAGAAGGGAGAACAACTATCGAGCAGGTGGGATTGTGACTGAAAGCTGTGGAGAACATGAGAGAGGTTGGTCAGGGATGGAGGAGGGTGAGTCCGGCCCTCCAACCCCAAAAGGGAAGAGCCCAGGATCTCCAGAGCCAGCTAGCTGGTCTTGGGCTCACTCTGGTCACATTACCAGAGATGGTTAATGAAAATCTAGAAAGGGAAATGGAGATAAGGAGCCGGCCGGCCGCTTCTTCAGGAACAGCCCGTGCCAGACTAATCTCATTTCCCTCTCTGATGCGGAGATTAGATTGTTAAAAGCCCCTCCACAGCATTCCCTTGATTTATCTTGATGTCAGCACAGCCTTGGCCAGGTTCTTGGGGCTGTTTTTGCAGAAAACATGGGAAGATACTGGTCAGGTGGTCGCACGCAGCTGGTCTACAGACCCAGACCCGGTTGGGTGGCTGGCTCTGGAAGATCACCAATCTTCATGGCTCTGGCGGGTTTGAAAGCTTTCCCAGGAGGCTCCGGGGCTCTCTGCCCACTTGTTGCATGGTGGGAGGCTTGGGATAGCAAGGGGACCCCGTGGCAGCAAGTTCCTAGGTCTTGTCACTCTAGGTGTTGGGTCAGCTCTGAAAGGAGAAACTCAAGTGGGAAAGGGAAGGCTTTCCATGGGGCTCCCCTGTATTTTATAGAAGGGGGGGGGTGGGTTCTTGGAGGGAAAAAGGCAGGGGCTTTTGTAGACTGCGTGCTGGGGGGGAGAGCCCAGAGCTGCTTGGAGAGAGTGTGTCTGGGACCAGGGCCGTGGTGCCTCTACCTGCTCCCACCATGTCCGGGGCCGGCAGTTTTAGGTACCACCTCATTATTTTTAGGAATTTGTTTGGTTTCTTGATGTTTAAAAACACAGGGCCTTGCCTAGGGTAAACACACACTACGTTGTTTTTGACTGAGAAACTGATGGGCATGAAGAGGTGACCTGGATGGGCCGGGAAGCTAAAAACCCAATCCCTGGTCTGGGGCCAGCCAGGAGATGCGGTGGGCCCAGTGAACCCAGTCTCCCCCCCCTCCTTCCTCCCTTCCCCTCCCTCTAGTTCTCCCTCCCCCCTTTTCTTCCCTCTTTCCTTCCCTTTGTCTCTTGTCTCTTCTGTCTCTTGTTCTGTTTCTCTGGGTGTGTCTTTGTGTCTTTCTCTGTACAAATATCTCTGTTCTTTATCTCTTCTCTCTGTTTCTCTCCTATCTCTGCTGTCTCTGGCTCTCTTCTGTCTCTGTGTTTGTTTCTCTGGGTTTTTCTCTTTTTCTGTATGAGCATTTCTGTGTCTTTATCCCTGTCTCTTTTGTCTCTCTCTGTATCTCTGTTTCTGTTTTGGTCTTTTTGTCTCTCTCCTATTTCTGTTTCTGTTTCTCTGGGTCTCTGTCTCTGTCTCTCCCCTTTCTCCTGTCTCTGTTTCTGTTTCTCTGGGTCTCTGTCTCTGGGTCTCTCCCCTTTCTCTCTGTCTCTGTTTTTCTCTCCTCCCCCCCCCCCCACCTGTGTTGAGCTCTACAAACTGGAGAGAACAGTCTGCACTAACTATTGTTTTCAGGAACAAGTGAGGCTTTTGCTTTGGACTTGTACTTCCTTCCTGTTTCCTCCTGGCTCAGTGTTCCTGCCCCGGGACCCTTGTCCAGGGCACTGAGCCGGGGCCGCCCCTTCACTTCTAGCCCACGGCCGTTTTCCCGGGCCCCTCGTGAATGGAGCAGCGGCTTCCTTCGGTTCTCAGACCTGGTCAAGCTCTCCTCCCTTCAGCTCAGCAGGGCCAAGCCCAAGCCCCTCCACAGCTGTCCCCCCTGTTTATAAAACAAGCCAAACAAGCTTTTTTAGGGACCATTCAGAGCCATGAGCTTGCCTGTCCCTGAGCCTTGTCCTGCGTGGCCCCAGAGGGCAGCATGAAGCTTAACTCCCACCAAAAAAACCCATATGATGCTAGGATAGGAGAAGGGGGAGCTTCATGCGGGGGCTGGAGAAAGCTTCCAGCATGGGGTTCCCCTGGGCCATGAGTACAACAACAGGGACCCGGGCGGAAGATGGCAGGCCTGGGGCCGGAGGACCACCCATAAGTCTGTGACTTGGGCTGTGTCCCTTGGGGTCTCCTCTTCATGGGCTGATTGGGCTCAGACGTGGGAGCTGGGACTCGGGCTCAGTAGCAGCCACCTTTTCTGTGCCTCAGTTTCCTGCTCTGTAAGATGAGAGGAGGTTGGCCACAATGGCCCCAGACCGTTTTCTGTGATCTCCAGAGTGGAAGGTGGGCCGAGCCCCAGCTCAGTCGGGCCCCACGGCCGGCTCTGCCTCCAGTGCCCGCTAGTTCCCATGACCCCTTTCTCCTCCCCAGCCGTCCCCCTCCCCCCTTTTAGGAAAAGGCAGCTTTTTGAAATTAGAAGCATTTCAGATGTTGGCTCCGGAGCTACTTTAACATGCACAGTTTATTTTTAGAGCAAACAATGTCAGCCAGATCTGTGCTAATTGTTGGCAGCCGGCGCACGTCCCAGCCTCCCCCTGCCCGCCTCCCGAGGATGACAGGAACACAATGTTTGCTGATTGCCCGCCCCGTCAGAATAAGTAGGACATTAATTACGGGGGGCTTGAGGGATACCTGCCCCAGGAGGCTCTGCTGGGGGCCCCAGCCTGGCCCGGGGGAGGGGCAGGGAGGAAGCCCCTCTGCTTGGGAGCAGCAGCGTCTGACCGAGTGGGGCCCCCCCCCCGGCCTAGCTGGAACCCCCAGGGATGGAGCTGCCCAGTTGGGTGCTGAGAGCCGAGGGCCGGCCTTGGGCCAATAATGGAGGCCCAGCTTCCACCCCGAGACCCCTGCTTTGCCCTGGAGAAGGACAAAGCAATCCCCTGGGGCCTGGATTCGAAAATTGGACCCTTACTGGCTGCATGGTTCTGGGCAGCCCTGCTTGCCTCAGTTTCCCCATCTGTAAAATGAATTGAAGGAAAGGGGCAAACCCCCCCACGTGGGGTCACGAGTCGGACCCGGCACAGCACCCTTCCTTCTGTCATGCTGCCCCCCTCCTCCGTCACAGGGACTGCAGGCCATCAGGCAGGGGGGTGCACGGGGAATGAGACGTGGAATGAGGCCGGAGAAGAGCTTGGCTGACGGGGGGAATCGTAGAGTGCTTCCTGGAGGAGGCGTTTCTGGGCAGGGGGCACCCAGTGTGGGCCGCAGTCCCTGGCCCTTCAGGCTGGCCGTGGCTTCTCCGGGGCACGGTCCTAACTCGGCCCCCTGGCTGTTCTCTGTGGGGCCCTGCCCCCGGAGCCTCCCTTTTCGCTCTCTCGGGAAAGAGGTCGGGACTTTGCCAGGCTCCCTCTGGCACTTGCTGAGGGAGATGTGATCCTGGCAGCCGCCTTATCCCACTGACCCTCGGTCTTCTGTAAAAAGGGCATAATAAGAACACTGATCTCGCTGGGCTGTGGTGAGGAGCTCGTGTTTGTGAGCCGAGTTGCAAACTTTGCGTTGTCAGATAAAACTTTTTGGTCTCCCATGATTTTCATAAAGGTCCCAGGGTTGGCACAGTCTCTGAGGCTGGGGAATCCAGCCATGCAGCCCTGGGAGATCCCACCGCGGCCTCCCCTGCTCCCTCAGCTCCCTCGCAGCCCCAACCGCAGCAGCCCCGCAAGCCGCTCTTGCTCTCCAGCCTCCCGGGAGGGAGCCTCTTGTGGCCCCCAACAGCTACCCGAGCCCAGCCCGCTGCCTCCCCTGGCCGGGCCCCGGGTTAGGGCTTCCTGGCCCTCGGATTCTCCTCTTCCTGGCCCTGGAGCCAAGGCTGGGCAGCCGTTCCCTCACACATGCAGCCCCGAGAGCCTCGGTGGCCAGCGAGCCTAACAATGACCTTGTGAAGCGCGTGAGCAGGGTGGGAAGGACGCCTGACTGGGAGGCCCCCCGGGGGCAGTAGGCCTCTGAGCCTCGGTTTCCCCACCTGGAAAAACGGGGCAATGATGCTTATCTCTTGGCACCCATTAAGCCTCGGCTTAATTGCGATGGCTGCAATTTCCCCATCTTTTGGGGTGGGGGTGGGATGGGAAACTCCATTGTGGCATTGTGGCGGCTCTGGAAGAGCTGAGAGAGCACTGACTGGCTTCTGGCCTAAGTTATCCAGCTAGTGCTGGTCAGGGCCAGGACCCTCCCTCCCTCACTCCGCTGCCCTTCTCCCTGAGCTTCTTCAGTGTTTTGTTCCGCTGCACGGATGAGAGAACGTGGAATTAAGAGGTGAGGCCATTGTTCCCACGAGGTTTCTCAGATTTGGAAATAAGATTTCTTAACCAGAGGCCTGTGAACTTTAGTTTTTTTTTAAGTTAAAAGTTTTTTTTTTTTCCCATAGACATAGTTGAGTCTTGTTGATTCCTTGTAATTCTGCATATTTTATGCATTTAAAAGTAATATTCTGAGAAAGAACCCATAGGTTTCCCCAGACTCGGCGAGAGCCCCCAAGCACAAAATTTCCCTTGTATGGCACGAAAACGGAAATTCCGACTTGCCCGTGGCTCTGGGTCAGGGCAGGGCTGGGCCCCTGACAACTCCTGGTGTGTCTCCTGTTCACTTCCGTGTGACTCGCAGGTGAGGGCTGCGAGGGCCGCATTTGGGGCCACAACCCAGGACTCCTGCTGCTGGTTAACAGCGCCGCCCCCTGCTTCTCGCCCATCTGAGGTACTCGCTGTAAAGCAGTGGGCACAGTGCCCGGCACATAGTAGGCACTGAATAAATGCTCATTCCCTTTGTCAGAGACAGCTGAGAGGAGGGCGAGTCTGCATGTCTCTGTCAGGCAGACCTACTGTGTGTCAGGCACTGTGCTAACCACTAGGGACACTAAGGTAAAAATCCATCTTCTGCCAGCAGGGAGACAACTTGGAAACAAGTGTGTGCAAATGAGCTGGGGGATGACTAGTGAGGCTTTGCATTCAATTCCGGCTCTTGACACTTACTGGCTTTTAGACATTTAATGAATTGTTCATCTGCGAGCTTCTGGAAAATGGGGTACACTGGAATTGTTGGGAAGAAACTTTTAAAGCTCCATAGAAATAGGGGCTTCTCACTCTCATGCTGACAGGTTGGCTCCCACTAGGACTTTACGCACCCAGCGATCTGGGTCCACTTTTAAGCGAGAACAACTCCAGCATCAAGCCTGCGTTCTCCCTCTGGAGAAGCAATTCATCAAAAAGCATTTTTAAAAATTTTATTTTCAATAAGTGGAAATCTAATTCTCTTCCTCTTCCCCTTTATCTCTGTCCCCACCGGAAAAGAAAAGGAAAGCCCAACAACAAATCTCAAGCCTGGTCAGTTCCCATAACATAGACTCGGTCTGGCCCCTGAGCCCATCCTTCCTTGTAAACAGCAGGTGTTTGTTAGCATATATCATCACAGGTCCTGCTGAGTTGCAGTCTTTCTAGTGTTAGATTTGTGGGGCTTGAGTATTTATATGATACCTACTGTGCGATCTTGTATAGATCAAGCACATTTATTTTAGTGCCAACTTATTTCTCCAATTACAAGTAAAGATGGTTTCAACATTCATTTTTGTAAGATTTTAAGTTTGAATTTTTTCTTCCTCCCTCGCTTATCTGTCTCCCCCCGCTCCCCAAAGCAGGTAGCAAGCAAACTGTTAGAGGTTATAGCTATTTCCATAAGAGACGTGTTAGAAAAGGAAAATCAGAACAAAAAGGAAAACCACAAGAAAACAAAAACCTAACAAACAAGACAGAAAGGTGAGAACAGCGTGGTCTGCTCTGCATTCGATCTCTGCAGTTCTCTCTGGACGGGGATGGCACTTTCCACCAGTTGGAGTTGTCTTGGACGCTACATTTCTGAGAAGAGCCAGTCTCTATCGGTGCACGTTATTGCTGTTGCCGCGTACAAGGATCTCCTGGCCCTGCTGGCTCAGCATCGGTTCCTGTCGGCCTCCCCAGGCCTCCCTGCGCTCATCCTGTGGGTCGTTTCTCACAGTAATGTTCCCCAACATCCGTACCCCATAACTTAATTGGCTGTTCTCCGGGTTGAGGGGCAGCCGGCCCGTTCCAGTTCCTCGCCAACACAAAGGGCCCGCTATCAGCATCTTGGGCCCCTTTCCCTTGTTCAGATCTCTTTGGGGCACAGGCCCGTGGGGATGCTGCTGCCTCCGAGGGGGTGCCAGAGAAAGGGGCTGAACGTAGATGGATTCAGACGGACGGTCGGGCAGGGAGACAGCTGGGCGGCAGTTCCAGGGCTGAGAGTTGAGGCTGCCTGGGTTCAGGCTTGGCCCCCAGGATCGGCCGTAGGCCGTCTCCCTGCTGCATAATGCCGCAGAACTTCCCCCACCTATCCCCGGCGCCCCCAGGATTCATTCAGAGGGGACGTTTCCAAACGGGAAACGTTCTACTCTCTGGTGCCTCACTGGAGGGGAGGAGGAAAGGGGAGCTCCCGCGGGCCTGCGTCCTGGGCCCCGGGCCAGCGGCCAAACGGTTTTCCCTGAGAGCTGCTGGGGCGTGTTCCTCCCCAGCCGCAGCCACACCCTTGGGAGCCGGGCCCTGGTGGCCCTGCCAGCCGCAGCTGGGGAGGCTCCAAGGAGCTGGCCCAGTCCTCGTGCCTCAGGTGGGCGCCTTCCTCCTCGTGGGGCGGGCGCGGGTGAGAGGGGACGGGGCTGGGAGGTGCCCACCCGGGGGTCGGTGCCAGTGGGAGCCAGAGCCGCTTTTCCTTGTTTTACTTGGGGTCAGGTGGCTTAATGGGGCCTCGGGCTGCTCCCCCCAAACTCCGTTTATTCTTGGTTTTTCTCAGATGATGCAAACTTTTTTCCTCTGGTGGAAACTTTCTGCCCGGCGCCTTAATGAAATGGAACCTTGTTAACGATTCAGAAATGATTGGGTGTGGATTGGGGTGAGCTGCAGGCGATAAATATGGGGGTCAGTCAGCAAGCTTTCATTAAGTGCCTGCTGTATGCCAGACCACTGAGTGCTAAGTGGGAAAAGCAGGGCCCACTCTAGAATGGGGGGCTACAGTGGGACCTGTACACAGCAAGCCCGGAACCCGCCCGCAGAAGGGACACTTCCCATTGCCTTGTCTCTGCGCCCAGGGCCTTGCGGGGGGTGGGGGGGGGTTTGAGGATGTCCTGGTGGCCCCTCAGGCCGACCTTAGCTCTTGTGTCAGGGAGCCCGATTGCTCCTATTTTTCCTCCCATAAACGCCCGTTTGTTACCAAGGAGGCTTTGGGGGGTGCAGAAGCATCTGGGGTCTGTGCCATTGAAGGGCTTCTTCCTGCAGGATCTTGCTTTTCTGGGCAGAAGCTGCTGCCCCTCCTGGTTCTCTGAGCCCGGGGTGGGGCCCTCCGACGTGGGGCGTCCCTCCCTGCCCTTGGTGCCCAGGGCATTCCCGGGCCAGGCCAGAAGGATGTTTATAACTGTCAGAGATAGGAGCGGCCTGGGCCATGCTGGGCGGTCCTGCTATTAGGGGAAACCTTTATAAATGAGGGCCCTGATCTAGGAGGGGGGAGCTCCGGTGGGGGTGGGGAGGGTGGTCAGCTGTTAGCCCCCCTACATCCAGCCCCCAGCTGCCCCCTGAGGGAGCCAGGGAGTGACAAACTGGACAGGCAGGACCGGGCCACAAGGGATCATGGAACACTGGGCTCCTGTTTAAAAGGGGCTTCAGAGCTTCTTGGCTTGTGGGTGGCCCCTCCCAATTAACTGCGAGGTTTGTGAAATTTGGGCTCATTATTTAGTATGTGTTTGCTTGTGTATCTGTTTTATACACTCGGGGTCCCTGAAAGTTTCTTGTGTAGGAAGCCCTGGTCTGGGTCACCCTGCTCTCGGGGGCCCCCAAGAATCTGTGAGGGGGGCCCAGGTCACAAAGACTGCAGGCTGGGGGGGGGGGCGTTTCCATTGCCAGGGGCAGCCCTTCCCAAGGCTCCTTCTCTCTGCCCTCGCTGCAGGCTCCCCATGCAGACAAAATGATGGGTGCAGACTCCCTCCTGGAGCCTGAGCAAGCCAGGATTGGGGTGGGCGCAGATCCGGGGGCGGGGCCGGCCCAGCAGCAGCTGTTCCTGCAGAATCCTTAATAAATAGCATCAGAGGAAGACAGGGGAAAATGGCTCATCAGAGAACGATCCAGAGCAGGGCAGAGGAAGAGGAGGGAAGGGCTGTGGGGAGGGGGAAGCTGTTCCTGGTTCCCACCAGCTCTGGTCAGAACTGCCTTCGATGGGGGGCAGCTGAGAGCCCAATTCTGAAGCCTTAGTAGCCCCCCAGTGCATTTTCTGGGCTCCTGCCTCCTTACCCCCTGTGGGAGAAAGAGTAGTTGGGAGAAAAACGGGGGTACTGACAGATGCTTTCTCTTAGTGGGACTGGCGGCCGAGGCCTCAGGTAGGGGTGCAGCGGAAGGTCAGAAGGGACCGGGGAGATCCCAGCCATTGGGAGCCGTTGGCTCCCCCCTTCTTTCAGATGAGACCCAGAGGGGAGCAGGGATTACCTCCTGGCTGAGGAGCGGCATTATGCCAGGCTAACCTTCCCAGGGAAGGATGCTCGTTCCTGGCACCAGGAATGGCTCAGACAGTAAAGCTTCTTTTCTGCTCCCACCTAAAGAAGGCAGAATCACGGGCCAAGAGGAAGGGCTTCCCCTTAGGTCCCAGATGCCCGTTTCTCCCTCCCCCCCCCAGAAGAAAGCAAAGCACAAACCCCAGACTGACTCCCCAGAATTCTGGGAGGCTCCGGATGGGTGTATGCCCCTGCCCTCCCTGCTCCCCTTGCCCCCAAATATCACTGAGTAAATGAAATGCAATGAATTCTGCTGCTTTCTGCTTCAGCAGTTTCATCCCCAAATGCAGGCGATCAGCAGAAATCACTATTTAAAAGGATTAGCCTTGGCCCAGGCGGGGCGGGGAGGGAATTAGCTGGTGGGTGGGAGCGGGTTCCCCTGAAATATAGGTCAGAGGCTGGGCTGGAGTCTGGTGACTTGTGGCACCCCCTCTGGGGGGACCGCCCGGAGCAGCTCTTCGCAGGGCCTGGGCGCAGAATTGCCGCTCTCTCCGAACTGTCATCGATCATTTATTAAGCTCTTGCTATGGGCTGGGCCGCAGGATGGCAGGAAGGGCGCTTCCCTGGGCTGAGCCAGCGCCTCAGTGATTGTCCTTTGTTCCTCTTCCTTCTGTGATTGCTCGAAATTGGTCTCCCTGCTTGCCAGCTCTCTTCCTCCTCAGTCCCTCTTTCCCAGGGTTGCCTGAATTGCCACCCTCTCCTCTTTGCCCCTGAACCTCCCGTGGCTCCCTATTCCCCCATCAGATCTAATGCCAGTGTGGACCATCTGGCCCCCGGTGACCCCGCTCCCTTGTTCCGTGTTCTTGCCGGGGTGGAGTCTCGGGCCGGGTCAGTCCTGGCGCTGACCCTGTGGGCCCTTCCTGGCTCCTCCCCTCACTGGTCTCTCTTCTGGGAAAGCTTGGAGCCCTCTCGGTGTCACCTCCCGGGGAATGGACCCTCGCATCCCCTTCCTCCTCATCCTGCTGTTAGTGGTGATCCCTGAGGTGCGCGCTCAGGGACCCTGCTGCAAGCTGCATCAGAACCCAGTAGAGCTGCTGCAGGGGCTAGGGGCCATGAGCTCTGGGAGGCCTGGGAGGGTGGGCTGCTTCTGGCTCAGGTCCCCCTGTGGGAGGCGGGAAGGTGGTGTGAGTAATCCCTGCGCTTGGTGGTGGGGTGGCCAAGCACCCTCCCGCCCTGGGGGACCATGGAGCCATGAGGATGGGGTGGTGGGCTTCCAACTCCTGCCTCTGACTCATGGCCGTACCTCCCATCTCATTAATTCATTATTCCAGTCGTCGGGGTCTCTCTCCCTGCCAGGCTGAGCTGGTTCCGCTGAATTCTGTCCAGCAGGAGCTCTGTACTGACTGCTGGACAGACGATGGAAGGAGGGACCCACCCCTGCTCTCCAGGAGCTAGAGGTGGTCTTAATTTATGAAACAGAAAATAAATGCAAGTGGCGAGTCTATCTGTCAGAAGCCAGGAGAGAGCAAGGGTGGGTTCTGATTGCTTCCCTCCCCTCAGAGGAGACCCTCCTGGGTCTTTCTGCTTGGCCTGGGCTTTCTGAATCTGGCCACATTGCTCCCCTGCTCAGCAAAGTCCAGTGACTCTTTTGTGATGTCTTGCAACTATAAGCTGGTGTCCGGTGGTCCTGTCCTACTCCTTCCCGTCTGCTGTGCAACCTTGGCTTTGCCTGGCCCTCCAGGGGATTCCGTCCCCGGGGAGGTAGCTTAGGGCTCTGCCCGTGTTCTCCTTGTCTTATAACCGATACAGACTTGGAGGAAACTGCCTGAAGGTAAAATGATCCCAGGAAACTAGGGAAACCACCTGTCAGGAGATCATTAAACGTCGTCTTAGCTAAGGGTCCAAGCAGTCAGTTGTCCACGTGCAGGAGACGTGGGCAGAGTCTAAGGGAAGCCTAAGGGTGTGGGTGGACCAAGTCTTGGGGGTTTCCCCTCCTAGCTCTAGGAGGGGCCGGTCACATGTCTGGGGGCAATGACTGGGGTACCTTGCCCCCAGGTTAGACTGCTCACTCAGCAGGGAGGGAGAGGCCAGTGGTGATTCACCCCGGTTTGTATCCCCAGCCGACCTCTGGTACTACCACACCCCTCTGTAGGCCTCTCTCCTGCACCCGGAATCCTGGAGTAGAAAGAAGGACCGGAGGCTGGCTTTTGTCTTTCTTTGTATCTGTGCCTGGTATACAGTCAGCACTTAATAAATGCTTAATGATGGATTGGGCTCTGTCAGGCACCGAGAGGCAAAAGACACAAAGGATGAAAATCTTTTCCTATAGAAAAGAGGAGGAAGCCAAAATTAATCATTCAGTAAGCATTCATTAAGTCCCTGATGCATACCATGCTCTGGAACTGGAGACAGACCAAAAAGACCCACCAAGATCGTACTTGACTTGGAGGAATTTGCACTTTGTCACATGATAAAGCCCGGCTGCTCTGGGTCCCTGAAGGACTAGGCTGGGTGTCTGGGGAGAAGGAAAAGGAGCATGGGATGCTGCTGAGAAGCCTGGGGGTAGGAGCCAGCCCAGGCCAAGCTTGGACCGGGACCCTGGAACTTCAACCTCCTCTGATGGGGGGAACTTGAGGGCTTCTAATTAGGTTTTCTCTCTCCCTGGCTGGGGATCCTCGCTCAGATCCACAAGTCTGGAGGCCGCCTGCGCCCTTTTCAGCACATCCCCCCGTGTCTTTTCCTGCTCATCCCAGAATGGGCAACTCGGGCAGACTCCCGGGCAAGAGCCCAGGTAATGTGGTGGTCGGGCAGCCACAACAGAGACCAGCTTCAGGCCCGTCCAGCACATCCTCTGCTCGGAATGAGGGTGGGACCAGTCCCCCCACCTGGGGGCTCCTTCCCTCAGACTCCTTTCTGTTCCTCACAAGTAGGCTCCGGCTTGCAGGGCCACAGGGGGCTTTTCTGTGTCTGGGCTCCCCGCTTCCCCATCCCCACCTCGGCTTTCCGGCTTCCTTGGAGACCCTGAGGATGGGGGAATAATCATGATTTCCCCCAACTTTTAACCATTGTCCAATTACATCCTTTTCCTTGAAGGAAAGCTGGGGTTAGCTAAGCTGGGTCTGCTAATAAGCAGAGAGGGAATTGTGCCTGACACAGAGGGGGCACCCAACTGCCGAGAGGCTGCGGGGGCAGGAAGTTGTCTGGTTTGGGCCCAGGGAGGCGTCCAGTGGTTTGTTTCTCTCGGCTCGAGAGGACCGCTGACATCAGGGATGGGGTCTCGGTTTGTGAGGCAATGAGACAGAGCCGCGTGTCGCCTCCCCTCCCCCATCCCAGGGTCAGGGGCCCTGACTATAACCCATCCTGTGTCCACTCTGCCCGAGGTCCAGTTGGATCGGACCGAGAGCCCCAGAGTAGGGGCTGAGACAAGAGCTTGGCTCTGGGGAGGTTCTTCTGACAGATGCTGTGAAGGTGACGCTGGAGATGATTAGGGACCAGGTGGGATGTGGCCAGAGCCCTGACCAGCGTGGCAGCCACGGGAGGGGATTCAGGTCAGCGGCTGATGGGACACAGAGGCTGAGGGAGAGGGAAGAGATGGGTGAAGCCCCAAGGTGGAGATCCGGCTCCTACCGGTCTTTATTATGTCTCATAATAAGAAGAGTCCTTTCTTTAACAGCTGCTAATTCTTCCTCTGAATTCATTGAGCCTTCTACTATTTCCTACTTTTCTGACTCATTTTGTAGTTTGCTTTATTGTTGAAGTCAGTATAGGAGCAGTGTCAAGGCAGGAGGAGGAGCTGGGCCCATGGAGTAGTCCGAGGCAGGAGGGACAGTCTGTAGGTTTCGCTGGTATTTGCCCTAGGCCAAGAAAAGTCCAGTTGGTGCCCCCCTTGCCATGTGGCATGTCTGTCTCTCATCTGTCTCCCTCTTTTCTCCCTTTTTCTCTGTCTCTCTCTCTCTCTCTGTCTCTCTCTCTCTCTGTCTCTCTCTCTCTCCTTTCTCCTGTTCTCTCCCTTTTTCTCTCTCAGCCTCTGTCTCTATCTCTGGCTCTGGCTCACACACGCCCCCCATTTAAAAGTGTGGGGTCACAGATTGAAGAAGCCACTAAGCCTGTTGCCCCCCTTTGCCAGATGGAAAATCTGATTCCGGAGAGGTGCAATCTTGCCTTATTGAGTCCCTGTGTGAACCCCCCCCACACCAGGAGGGTGAAGATCAGTACACACCGGAGGCTCCCTGAGGGCTGGGGCTGGAGGCTCCCTGAGGGCCGGGGCTGGCCTTCCCTTCTCTGTGTTTGGCCAGAAGTATGTAATTTGTGAACGTGTGGGATGGAATGAATGACTCTCATTGGATGACAAGGAAGCACTAAATGAGTTACGAGGTACTTGTAGTCATTAGTAAATTTTATTGGTATTTTTGGTTTTCACAGCATCTACCCTTCTGTATTTCTTCCTCTCCCAGAGGGCTGTCTTTTATATAACAAAGAACGTTTAAAATAATAATAAATCGAGATAATAGGAAGGAGGAAGGGAAAATAAGCAGAACTGATCAATATAAATGCAAGTTCAGTGTTCCACACTGTGGGACCCTCCCCTCCCGCGTGTTTGGAAGCAGCAAACTTGTTCTTTATAATTTTGTAACATTTTCCTGCAGTTGTGAGATTTTCCACTTGTATTATCCTGATCATTGTGTACATTTGTTTTCTTGGCTGTGGATGAGTTTGTGTAAATCTTTCCATGCTGCTTCCATAGCTCTTTCTGTAGCTCGGTAATATTCCATTACATTTGTGCACCAGACTTTGTCTAGCCGTTCTTCCATCAATGGGCAATCTCCTGCTTCTTGTTCTCTATCACAGAAGGGGTTGCCAAAAATAGTTTCTCTTAGGGAGAGACTGTCTTTGAATCAAGTTCTTCATCTGAATTCTGGTTAGAGCAGTAGGAATGTGTTAGCCCCTTGGTTTGCATAATTCCAGTTTTTCAGAACGGTTGAACCAATGTGCAGCTCCACCAATAATGTATCAGCGTCCCTGGCTTTCCACGGTCCCTCCCACTTTGGTTGAATTCTGAACCTCCTTCTTGAGTCTTTATTTTAGGGCCCTTTAGATTTAAGACCTGTGGCAGGGGGAGGGACCCTCCTGGAGAGGCTGAATCTTTGGGGCTCACTGGAGTAAAGGGAAGCCTGGCTGGGCTAATTTGTCCTTCTGAATGTTAATTATGCTCATTATCCCAGCATGCCCCAGACCTGCAGTGAAAACCTTTCTCTTTATTGTTTCATCAGCCTCTTGCTTGTTCTGGTTGGGATCTTGTCTTTATTCTTATTCACATTTTCCCCCCTTGCTCTGATCTTGTTGGTGTCAGTCTGAGGCAGGAGCCCTTAGACACGCTCAAGGAGTGCTCCTGGTTTGTCTTTCCTCAAATGATTTCTGGCTGTAAGGATGGGAGAAAATCTCTTAGCTTCTATGAGCCTCGGTTTCCTCATCTGTAAAATGGGGATAAAACAATTCTCTGGACATTGTGGATCTCAAAGAAGATCGTGTGTGTAATGAAGAAGTTCCAAACACTGTATAAACGCCAGTTATTGTTATTGAGGATAGGGAACAAAAGGAAAGGAAATCAGCATTGATTAAGCACTTGTTGTTTGCCAGGTAGAAAAAATGGATGTGAAGCTGTGAGCTTGTGGCTATGTACTAATTTTTTTGAGTGTGTATTAAATTGAACGAGTTAGTGACAGAAAGATGTGATACCTTCTGAATACCCCCTTTTGATTTGGGGCTTCTGTTTTATACTGGGGGAGGGCTAGAGAGAGGGAGAGTTGATTGTCATAAGCCAGCGGTAGTGGAAGGAAGGGCCCATGTTACTGGGATGGGGCAACCCTGCCAAATTAGGAAGGGGTGGAGGGCTGTTAGCCATGGGAGAGGAGGGGGGGTGGGAAGGGGGGCTTGGAGCAGGGCAGGCCGGGCAGCTGCCAGTGACCTCCCCTGGTGGTCACTAGAGCTGGTGAGTTGGCGGGCTGGGCACACAAATGGCCTGGGTGGGAGTGCTGCACGTGTTCCCCTCCTCTCTCGGCTCTGACTGGGTGACTGACTGCAGTGTTCCCTGGCAGGGCAGGGACCCCAGGCCTGGGCGCGAGTGCTCCTGGGGTTTGTTTGGCTGGAGCTGGAGGACTCTCTCAGGGACTTTGCCAGCGCCCTGTCACTACAGGAAGGATGGAGGAGCCTTCCAGGGCCCTTGTCCTGGAAGAAAAGAAAAAAGCCTTCCTAGTCTGATCTGGCCTTTCTTGCAGGGCGCAGGTCCTCAGTTTCCCTCTCTGTGAAGTGAGGGACTTGGGTCAGAACTTTTAAGGTCTCTTCACCTGGAAAGTGCAGCCCTCTTGGCCGGCCCCAGTCTAGGATTCTAGGCAGAGCCCCCCCAGCCCCTCCTCCCCAGTGCTCCACTGGGTTCCTGATCCTTGAATCGTAGATGTGGAGCCGGGAGCCGCCACCTTAGTCCAAACTGCCCATTCAATGGTTGAAGAAAGGGGCCCAGGGAAAGTGACAGTCAGCATTTGGACTCGGGCCAAGGTTCCCCACAGACAGGGAAACTGAGGTTTATGGGACAGAGATTGTGACTTTCCAGGATCGTATAGTTAATGAGGGTCTGAGGTAGGATTCTAATCCAGAGCTTTCTGGGTCCAAGGCTAGGAGTCGATCACTGGGCCACTGACGGGTCCATCAGCTGGACAGTGAATGTAATCGTTGACTCCTGTGGTTGCCACTTTGAGGGGAGGGCGCTGCCCTTCTCAGTTCCAGGGCAAGCTTGGGTCTTGTGTTGTCAGTGGGATCAGTTTGGGGTTTCTTCCCTTGACATGGTGGGGGTGATTTGGGGTCTCGGCCCATGCTCCATCTGCATCCACCTCTGGCTCTCCTTCCCTGCCTAGGATGCACTCTCCTTCCCTCCATCTCTCCCTCCCCGAGGCACTGAGACTATCAAGGAAAAGGAACCTGAGGGTCTGTGGTGGAAATTATGTGCCTGCCACGTGTTGCCACTTAATAAATATTTGTTGATTGACTAATTTATTTCCAGGTTTTTGTTACTGTAAAATCCCTACTGTGAATATGAATATTTTTGACTTGTGGGGAATCTTCCTTTCTCTCTCTCTCGGGAATAGAGGTTGTTCCAAAAACTCAAAGCTTTGCGGGTTTGAAGTTGTGCTAAGAATTTGCAGGGCCTGTGTGCAGCTTGTCAGAGTGTGCAGCAAAGCAGTGGTCCTCAAACTTTTGTTCTCAATATCTTTATCCTATTAAAAATGATCTGTCCTATTATTTATCCTATTAAAATGAGGATCTGTCCAAAGAGTTTTTGTTTATGTGGCTTATAGTTATAGATATTGATCACATTAAAAATAAAAACTAAAACATTTGTAGACTCTCTGAAATCCTTTCAGAGATTCCCAGGATGCTCTGGTCCAGACTTTGAGAACCACTGATAAAGGGTTTCACTAAGGCCGGTGTATATGATGTGTATCTAACAGGGGATGTTTGGAGCCAGTGGCTATGGAAGTCACTTGGAGAGTTTGCTGTTCCTCGGTGTCGGTCAAAGGTGATCCGTTCTTCTCGAGAATTGCTCAACATTGCCCATAAGTACCTCTAGCTAGTGATCAGGGAGTAAGCATCCAGTGTTTTCCTCTGGGATGTGAGTGAAAAACAGACCTCCTACCTTCGAAGAGCTCCAGTTTTCTTAGGTAGCATTCCGCCTCCTTTGATGTTCTTCACTGCAGTGGGCTGGGGCTTGGAGAAGGAATCTCAATTCTGGAGGCTGTGGGATATACAGTCTGGGTTCTAGCAGGTCCTTTAGTATTAGGCTTCAATAATAATAATAATAATAATAATATTGTATTGTTTTATTTTTAAAACATACATTATTTTTCACCAATGACTCTTAGAAAACCTTGTGTTCCACTTTTCCCCGTTTCTAAGATGGCAAGTAATCAAGTATATGTTAAACATGGTAAAAATCCAATGTAGGCATACGTATTTATGCAGTTATCTTGCTGCAGAAGAATCGGATCAAAAAGGAAAAAAGCAAACCAACAAAACCCAGTGAAAACGTCCAGCAGGGCTTGCTAAGCTGAAATCCCTTGGACTCCTGGTCTGCGGCTGAGCCGGACTATCTGCTGGCTACAGAGAGGCCATTCCCCGGGATCCAAAGGTGGTGAGCCTTCAGGTCCCCCGGGGCTGCATCCTCAGCATTTGGGGGAGGACCCAGCACCCTCCAGAGGGAGCGGAGGAAGATGCCAGCCTCGGAGGCCCTAGAACAGCTTGTTCCTGGCTGTTGGTACTGGCTGTGGTGGACCTGGAATATCAGAGGGTCACCACGCCCAATATCCAGTCAGTTGACAAGTCTTGACACTCTCCTCCTTTGGAACGTCGAACGTCGGACACCGTGGCCCCTCCGTGGCTGCCGTCTTCTCATCCAGAGCTTTCCCTTTTCTGGGCCAGATCATCAGCCTCCTGCTTGGATCCTTGGACTCCGCTTTGGCCTCCCTAAAGTGGATCTACCAGCCGTGTCTCCTCTAGGGGTTCTTTGCTTTTCCAGCACAAAACTCCCATTGGGACATTGGCGTTGTTACTCGGCACTAGCCTCACTCTGGATTTATGTTGCCTTCCTTCCATCTCTGTCCCAAGACACTGCACTGTGGGCCTCCCAGCTGATTACTGACAGTGTTATTCAATCCCCAGGAATGCAACCTCTCCTCCTCATACCTGCCTCTAAAGGGTCATGGGCTCTGATTCTGAGCCGGGCCTCCTACTGCCTGCTCCTTTACTAAAGTTCACTTGTTTAGGCCCCCCTGATGCCTCAGATTTTGGCAAAATCAAGTTTTTTGGTCGTGTACATCTTAAATCTGCTGATGCATTGTTTATCTTGGCAAAGTGTAAGCTCCTTGAGGGCAGGAGTGATTTTTTTCTAGTTTTGCCCAGAATAGTTGCTTAATAAATGCCTGTGGGATTGAAGAAAAGGAAACCGTTATGGGATTTTAAAAAAATAATAATAACTTGGTGATTTTTCTCTTCAGTATCCACCCATCTGCAAACATGTCCAGGCTTCTCACCTCATAATTTGAGTCTGAACTAATTTTGCTTGTTCTTTGTAATTTCACTTTTTTTGGTGGTTACATATTGTTTTCTGGCTTTGCTTCCTTCACTTTGCATGTCTTCTTGCTCCCCTGTGTTCATTGGTCTCTCTACAGAGCAGTGATATCTCATCACCTCCATGTGCCAGTTTGCTCAGCCATTCAAAGGCCATTTGTTTCCAGTTTGCTGTTACCATAAAAAAGCGCTGATACAAATGTTTTTATGTGTACCGTCCCTTTTGGTCAGTGGCCTCCCTGGATTTTTTGGGGGGGGGGGCAAAATAGAAGCAGGAGGAGGGGGATAGTGCGGGACTTGGAAATAATCTGCATTTGGCTCCAGAAAGTCAGGACAGAAACGGAGACTTTTCCCACAGCCCCCCAGCCAACAAGCATTCTGAGGCAGGATTTTGAATCCAGATCCCATTCTGCATCCTCCCATTTCTTTCTCATTTCCTTCCTTGTAAAAGGAGCAGGTGAGAAGCAGATTAGACTAGAAAGAACATAGAGAAGACTGGGGTTGGGACTGAAAATGGAACCTTCTTCAAGCATGTGAATGGCCGAAAGATTGGACCCAGTAGAAATCCTAAAAAGGCAAATTTAGGATTGATTTGGCCAACCTGGTGGGAAGTGGATTCACTCACTAGAGGAGAATCATGGTTAAAGGGAGAGTCAGAGATTCCAAGAAGCTATAGACCCTAATGTTAAAGTTAGGGTCCATTAAAAAAAAGTTAAAGTGGGGTTGTGCTTAGTTACAGTTACTCTGGAAAGCAAATTGGAAGGACGCAAGCCAAATCATGGAAATCTCCACCCCACAGGTCTGCAAAGCTCTTTGCAAATAGGATCTCATTTGATCTGGGGAAGAACGGACCACAATTATCCCCATTTTTCACTAGTCCCTTGACCTTTCTCTCCCATCCTCAGATTTTCTTTTCTGAAAAAAGTCTCTGGGGGCCTCCGATCTGTCCGGACTTTCTGGAGCCTAACCCTAAATTCGCACTGGCTAGGGTCTGTTGTAAAACCGCCTCCTCATCCTCCCTCGTTCTAACTCTGGCTTCTTGTCAGACCTCTGTATCGCCCCCCCCAATAATAAATAGAACAGATCCTTCACCACCTCCCCAATAACAAGCCAGCCTGGGCCCAACTGGGGAGGTCGGGTCACTAGGGGTCAGGGCTGGATCGAGGGCTGCCCATCCATTGTCCTTCAATCTCCACATTGAAACGGAATTAGTTCCTGGGGGGGCCGTTGGCTGGCGGGCTTGGCCGGGACCAGGGATGGTATTCTTTGCTGGTCCCCAGGGGAGGCCCTCATCTCCTGGCCCCTCCCTCGCTTCTCTTTGGGGGCCCACCCTGTTCTGGGCACCTGCGGGAGTTGAGTGGCTGGTGGTAGTAATCGGATTAAAGCGGGCTGGTTGTTGCTAATCCCTAATCCTCTTCCAAAGAAAAGTACAAATCTTGCTGCATATTTCTGGTGTTTGTGTAAGGGGGACAGATTTTCTCCCCAGGGAGTTGTGGCAGATGAATTGACAGTTTGAGAGGCAGACAATTGGATCAAGCCTGCAAACACGCCACTCCAGAGCTGTTTAAGTCACAATTGAGGGGAGCTGGGAATTTCTAACCGAGCACACCTCCCGGGGGGACAGGAGAGGAGGGGGAAGGTTGTGTTTGTAAACAAGGCAGTGGGATTGTGGGCTCCTCCTTGGGTACCAGGGCTGGGCATCTCTCTGGCAGTTCAGCAGGTTCTGCTGGCCCGTTCGGCCTCCCCTCAAGCAGAACAGTGACTTGGGAAGAAACAGGCAGGAAGCCTGGGGCCAGTGGAGGTAACATGGGAGGATGCTCTCTCCAAATCCTTGTCTTCCTTCAAGGCTCAACGCAGATACCACCTTCTCTTGGAAGCTTTCCATGATTCATAAGGCAGTGTGATAGAGTAAAAAGAGCGGACCTTGGAGTCTGCAGACATGGGTTCAGATCTTGACCCCAGATATCAAGTCTTGGTTTCCTCATTTGTTTTAAGAAAAGTAAAATAAAATAAAACAAAGGTCTGGTTTATACCAGCTCCTTACTCAGATGATAACAGTACTTTGCATATTGTTAAATTATGACCCCATTTGGGATTTTCTTGGCAAAGACACTGGAAAAGTTTTTTGGCAGATGAGGAAACTGAGACAGACAAGGTGAAAATGACTTGCCTAGGATCACCAGCTAGTATCCGAGGCTGGATTGGGATTCCGGATTCCAAACCCAGTATGCCATCGACTGCAGCACCCAGGTGCCCCAATGAATGGAATTCAGTTGTATTGAATTGTTTAATTGGTGACTTATGGACAAAGAGAAAAGAGTAATAGAACTGGATTCAGTGTAAGAGGCCCTACGTTCAAACTCTGGCTGAGCTACTTGGAAGCCTTCTGTTTGTTAACTCTCCTGTAGGTGAGCTCTCATTTCTTAGGAGGTGACCTTTGTTTTCCCATCTGAGAGGCTTGTATTTTTTTAAGGTCCCTTGCAGCCTTAAAACCTAGGGTTCTATTCAATTCAACAGATATTTATTATTGGTCACCAGCCCTGGAGTTAGAAAAAAGAAAGGAAGAAAGGAAAAAAGGCAGGAGTGAAGGAAAGGAGGAAGGCAAGAGGGAAGGAAGAATGGAGGGAGGCAGGGTTCTGGCTCTCAAAACTACTATTCTACTTGGGATAAGAGCATGAAAGCAGATTAAGGAAGTAAAATATCATTTCCTAGGGTGGAGGTTAGGCTTGCTTGGGGTTGCTGATCTGTGATCTTCATAGACCAGTTGCTATAGGCAGTGGGTGCTGACTCTCTGGGTAGCCCTAAACGGGATGTGAGCATTCTCGTGTAAGAAAGTAAGCTCCCTGAGGACAGGAACAATTTTTGCCATTTCGTGGCCAGGATCCCAATGAGGAGTTTAGCACATGGGAAACACTTAATGGTTGGTTGGTTATTTGGGCAGGTGCCAAAGGCCTTGACTTCCTTCAGAGAAGGGCTAACTAGGATAAATCGGCTACCTGCTGAATCCCACCACCGGGACTATGGTGCCCCCAGGCTGTGAAGACCTGTGTTCCATAGAGCGGGCTCTGCCTGAGCCTTGGCTTTGGACAAGGAGGTTGGGGCCGCTTAAATCGCTCAGTGATGAACATCGTGGGACCCGGATCCTGACTCCAGGGACCCCGGTGCCTGGCAGAGATCTCTCCTTCCCATTCTCTGCCCAGAGCTGAACTGCCGCCAGCAGCCTGGATGATGGAAGGAGGTGGCCTCTGAGGCAGCTCCGGGGCCTCTGCCCCTTGCCGGCTCCCGGGCCTCCTTTTGGGAGGATTCTTTTAGTTTCCGTTTCTGCAGCTTTCTTGGATTAGCCCTACCTGGGAGATGTGAGCAGTGGCTTTTTTATCGTCATCTTGTGCTGGAGAGGCAAAGAGCCCCTTCCCCTGACCCGGAAGGTTGGGGAAGGAGTGGATTTTACAGAGGGCAGCTGACCTGTTTATAACAGCCTGGAGACATGGTGTGAGCTAGCGCGGTGCCCGGGACCGCTCCTTCTGAAAGGGAGAGCTCTCGTTCTGAGAGGGCCTTGGTGATATAGGGCGGGTCCAAGGTCCAGGGCCAGAGCTCCCGGGCAAGAGGTGCCAGGCAAATATGGACTCTGGCCGTGGTGCTTTCGTTTTCTAGGCTAGCTGGGGCAGGAGGCAGCTGGGCCACGGGGCTGGGGCTGGGGGAACGTGGCCTCTCTGAGAGCACATGTGCCATGGATCCTAGGGACCGCGCCTGGTGGGAAAATAAAGAGCTGATAGAGAAAGTGTGATAGGAAGGAAAGAACACCAGATGGGAGCCGGAGGAGCTGGCTTCAAATCCTACCACTACCTGGCCTTCTCCCTCCTGGGTTTCCTCTTCTGTGACATGAAAAGGTTAGGCCAGATGACCTCTAAATCTCTTGGTACTCTGGTTCAGTGATCCCTCCAGCTCTTATATCTGTGCTCCATTGTGCTAGGTAGGCTGGCGCTGCAGTTGCCAAGGCTGTGGGGAGTGCCTGGTATGCAGCTCCAGCAACCGGCCATCTCCTCCCCCCTGGCATTTGTCGCCCTTTCCCTTTTGGGGGAAAGCTCTGGCAGAAGGCAGGGCCCAGACCCTCAGGCAGCTGCTGCCTGGGCAGGGCAGCCAACAGTTGTGGTTAGAATTACACTTTTGTTCCCAAAGCTAACGATTGGGGGGTTTTCAAGGCCTCCTTTGATGGGCTGTCCATCCCTAATGAGCCCAGTCAAGTAGCAGAACTACAGCACTACTGCCCATGGACCTTCAGCACTGACAGAGCTTCATGCACTGGTCTGAGACATCAGCTGTAGCCATCAGCGGGAGTGGCTCACTAAGTAATGCCTTTGGGATCGGGTAGGTAGATGGAGAAATACGCAATGGGGCAGACAGATAGTGCAGGGCATAGAGCCTGGAGCCAGGAGCACCTGAATTCAAATTTGACGTCGGATGCTCCTAGCTGCGTGACCCTGGACGAGGCATTTAACCCTGTAGCTTTTAAAGATTTATACATCGGGACAGCTAGGTGAGCTTCAGGACTTCAGGACTGGCTCACCTAGCTGTCCTGATGAAGTCTGGAGGACCCGAGCTCAAATCTGACCTCAGACACTTAACAGGAGCTGTGACCCTGGGCAAGTCACTTAACTCCAATTACCAAAAGTTTCAGGGCAACATGGTGCCTGTTTCTGGGGTGAGGAGCCACCTCTACGACTCCCACCCCATCTGGTAGGAGGTGGAGGAATCTGTGAGCTTCTCGTGGACCTCATGGTGGGAGGGGATCCTCAGCATCCCCTCTGGGCATTCTTGGCGGACCTTCCCTCTGCTGCCTCTCTGGAGAGCCAGGAGTCAGAGCCTGACTTGTCCAGGCTCTCACCTCTAGTACTGGTCTGGGGCCAGGATCGAGCTCGGGACCACGAGTGCTCCTGACCACAGGGTCCCCTTAGTGAGTCTCAGACGCGATTTGAATCTGGGTCTTCTTGATTCCAAAGCCAGTGCTCTCTTACAGCTTCTCTGGGTCTTCTGATCCATAAAATGAGCAGCAAACTTGCAACCATCATCGTCCAGATAATAATGGTAACAATGACCGTAATAATAGTGATAATGATGACAATAACAATAATAATGCTATTAATGATGGTTATGATGATAATGATAATGAAATAGTAATATAATAATGAGTTATAACAATAGTAATAATAGTAATGATAATAATAATGATGACAATAACAATAATAATGCTATTGATGATAGTAGTAGTAATAATAATGGTAATGACAGTAATATAATAATGGCAGTAATAATAATAGCAATGATAATAATTGCTATTGCGACAGCATAATAATGATGACAGTAATAACAATAGTAATAATAGTAATGATGATAATGACAATGGTAATGTTGATAGTAATAATACTGTAATAATGACAGTGATAGTAATATATAATAGTGACTAAACAGTAGCAATGATGATAATAATAATGGTAATGATAGTGATGACGATAATAAAATAGTAATATAGTAATTACAGGAATAACAATAGCAATGATAACAGTAATAGTGACAGTAATAACAATAGTAATAGTGATGATAATAACAGTGGTAATAATGACAGTGATGATAATAAAATAGTAATATAATGATAATGACTAAACAATAGCAGGGATAATAGTAATAATAATGATGATAATAATGGTAATAATGATAGTAATAGTAATGATAATGACAGTGATATAGCTGGACTTTATAGGCCACCTACTATGTGTCGGGCACTGTGCCGATTATGTTACAGTTATTTTCTCTCAATGGTCACGGCCCTGGGAAGCGGCTGCTGTACCTGTTTTGGGGGGTGAGAAATCTGAGGGTAAGTGACTTGTTCAGGGTCATTCAGCTGGCTTTCCCTCGGCCTGCATTGATATCCCTAGCTGGGAGCCAGGTCTGGCCAGACACGGAGAGAGACGCACACAGACACAGACACGGAGAGAGGCTGCGGCCAAAACTCCTTCAGGAGCCTCAGAGACCCCTCTGTCTCCCACTATGGGGTCATGACATAAATCACAATTGAGAGCTAGATTGGTCCTTGGATGTTACAGGGTTTTCGGTACAGTGGGAGGCCATTGATCCACCCCACAGGACAAAGATCTCCCTTTGATACCCAGTGGGAGTCTGGTCCTCGGCTTGAAGACCATTTACAGATCAGGACCCCGAGACCCAGGCCGGGGAAGTGACTCGTTGGAGATCGCTTAGGTTATAAGTGGTAGTGTTGGAATTCAGACCTGCCTTCTCTAGTCAGTCAGCAAACGAGCATTTAGAAGTGCCTGCTGTATGCCAGACACAGCTAATTGGGGAGGATACAAAGAAAAGTCCAAAAAGTCCCTGCTTCTTTGCTATGAGGGGGAGCCAATAGCAAATTGGACTGTGCACAGTGAGCTGGGGATAAGGGGGGGGGCACTGGCATGAAGGTGTTGGGGGAAGCTTTTCTGCCCCGCTCGCTCTCTCCCCCGCGGCCTGTGCCAGTGTGCGGCCCTCCAGGGGCCCTCCTTCCCCTTCCTCCTTCCCATTCTCTGGAGGAAACAACTGTAGACACATAAACAAAAGCAGAGCACACATGCAGTAGCTGGGGAGCCGGAGGCTGCTGGGGCTGGAACCTGGCAGGGCCCCGGCTTACAGCCTCAATGCTTCCTGCTGGGGGACTCTGGGCAGCTCCTGCTCCGCTTGCCTCAGTTTCCTCCCTGTAAAAGGAGCCGGAGCTCACAGACCTTTGCCAGGAAAAGCCCAAATGGGGTCATGGAGATTTGGACAGGAGTGAAAATGACTGAACAACGGGAGATCTGTAAAATCTGGTTCTTAGTAGTTATCTAGTTTTTAGTTTGTCACCATGTTTTAATTCACAGGTCACTCCCCCAGCTCTCTTGCCCTCCCCCAGCTCTCCTGCCCTCCCCCTGTGTTGGCTCATCCACGTTTTCCCGGGATTCTCCCCTTTCAGTGGGAGCTTTCCCCCAGCTCTGGTGCACCCAGGTTTGGGGCCCACTGGACGCCGTGTCTCCCCAGTGCACGTCCTGGGCTATTGGTCAGGGGTGACTCCCAGGTCTCCTTGGGCTTCAGGCGCCGTTAGCGGATAATCTCCCTGATCCTGTGACGGCTGCCGAGGTGACTGTGCAGACTCTCCCTGGTCCCCTTGGGGTTTCCTTGGCAGAGACGATGATCTGTCCTTTGCCCCCCGTTTTACAGAGGAGGAGACTGAGGCAGGCGGGGGAGACTCCCAGAGCCCCACAGCCGGTGAGTGTCTGCGGCCAGGCTTGGACCCAGGGAGGTGAGACCTCCTGCCGCCAGACCCGGTGCCAGCCACTGGGCCTTCCTACCCGAGGCACTTAGTGCCCTTTACAGGGCTCTCTTTGATCTGCTCAGTGACCCGTTTTACAGATGGGGAAACCGAGGCACACAGGGCAGAGTGACCGCCCCAGTGTGCGAGTCTGAGGCTGGACACTGATCGTAGGCCAGTGCCCTGCCCACCCCCTCCTTCTCCTCAGTCACCATTAAACTCTCTGGGAAGCCGCAGCAGGAGGATGTGGACCTTGTTGGGCCGCGTCCCTCGGGCTATCATGGCACAGCCTCTGGGCCCCAGCTCTGCAATATTAGTGTTCGTTGGGACCTCTTCCGCTAGACCACAAGCCCTTTGAGAGCAGGGACGGTTCTATTTTATTCTTTCCCAATCTCCGCTCCCTTGGGCCTTATGATCAGTGGCTGCTGATCCCGAGCAGGAAAGGCACCCTCGGGGCCCCAGGACGGGGGCAGGTCCAGCTCCTCCATCCCCTAGAAGGCTGACGCCGGACCACCCCCCGCACGGCGCCGTGTTTCCTGGGGAAGATAAGGGGGTCCTGGCCCAGTCCCCCTGGTCCAGCCCAAGGCTGACCCTCTGCCCGGCCCCCATGGCTGGAGATGATTTTGGAGTAGAAGCTTTGGGTGAATCTCCCCCGAGAGGAGGCTGAGCAGCCCATAGGTTCCCCCCCCCCCCAGCTCTGGTCCCCCCCAAACCGAGTCTGGAGATTCTCGCCGTCCTCCTGGGCATAAACGTCGGCTTTGGGCGCTTGACTGGCCCAGGAGCAACCACTCTGCTTGAACGTGGTGGGCCGGGTGAGGGCCCGGATGGGTAACACCCCCCCCGGGGGGACCCGAAACAGCGGGGACTGTGCACCCCAGGAGGGGGGGCCCTCGGGCTCATCTGTGCGACCTTTCGGGGAGGGCTGGCTTTGTAGTCTTGATGCTCAGCACACAGTAGGTGCTTAATTGATGTTTACCGATTATTCAAGGAGGAGGAATTCTTAAACTAAGGCTGGAAGAGCTGGACGCATGCTGGGGAGCACGTTCTTGTTGGTCTCTGGGGTCAGGGGTCCCGGGTTCAAGTCCTGTCTCTGCCACTTACTGGCTGCGCTATCTTGGGCCTCAGGCCCTTCCAACTATAAATGCAGGAGCTGTGTTTGAGGCGCCGGGGGAGCGGTCAGGGCACAGGCGTCCTGGTGACGCGGCGAGGGGGGGATCGGGAGCACAGGACGCTTCTCCCAGGGAGGAAGGTGGGTAGAGAGGGGCGGGGGCACAGGACAGGGGGCCTGGGCTCAGACTCTGCCTCGGGATCCCTCCGTTTCGCTCTCCTGCCCCCCCTCTACCCCTCGCCATGAGACTCAGGAGCACCTTTGCCTTGAGGAGGAGCAGCCTCGGCAGGAGGGGAGAGGCTCGGATTTGCTCTCATCGTCTCGGGGGAGATAAATGGCCACCTTGACCTAACCTTGGTCCCCAGGGACTAACTCGGGCAAGGACCAGGTGTCTCCCCTGTGATATATGCTCGTTTAGGGGGTGACAGCCCCTGTCCCCGGATCCCAAGGTTGCGCAGGGAGCGGGGATGGAGCTGGGGGCTTCACGGTGGGCTCAGGCGCACTCGGGGGACAAGCGCTTCTCACTCCTGCCCTTGTGTCACGGGGCCGAGAGGCCCCCCCACCCTGACCTATTTGTGCTTCTCTCCGACTACCCGCCCCATGACTGGCCCCCGGCACAAAGGCTCCCTTCAGGCCCGGGCGGCCGTGACAGACACGGGATTGTCCGGGCACGCCGAGAGGCGGCCTGGCCCAGGGAGCCCTGGCGCCCCATTGTCCGGGGCTGGCACCCGGCCAGGCCCTGCGCCCAGCGGGAGCCGGTGCCAAAGGTAACACGCTCAGATCCCCTCCCAGCCCCTCGCCTCGGGGACCCCTGGGCCCTCCCAGGCTTCAGGCGCCTCCCCGTCCCTCCTCCTCCTCCTTCTCCCCGGCGGAGTCGGGCTGACCAGAGGCCACAGCCGGTATCCGAGCCTCCCTCCCCCCAGCAGGGAATCTCCCCCCGGCTTCCCAGACTCGGGGACAGGGAGCGGGCTGCTTGCACCTAGGGGTCCGAGGGCTCGAGTTGGAATCCCAGCGCTGCCCCAGAGTTCCTCGTGTGGCCCTGAAAAGCCGCTTCCGCTCCCTGGGTAGAGACGAGGCTTCTGAATCCTGTCGGAAGGTCATGGGCCCGAGTGGCGCAGGGGCAGGGGCTGTCTGGGACCCTCTGGGCGGCGGGGCCACACCTGGCGGGCCGTGGGCTCGGTCCCACTTCCTGTGTGGTTTTCCCGTGTGGGCTGGGATAAGGGATCAGGCCAACGGCTCCGTCCTGGGCTGGTTGTGAGCGTCAGTGAGGATGGTCCCAAAGCACTTTGTGAACCACTAAGCACTCGCCAGATGCGATAACAATGATGATGGCTGAAAGACCCGGCTTTCCAGGGGGCAGAAGGAGCGGGGCCCAGCAGGCCCGGACTGCAGATCCGTGTACATATACGTACAGTGGGACCGACCCGTTCGCCCCCCACAGAGTCCCCTCACCTGCGGCTCTCCATGTCCTCGGTGGTTTCCGACATTTCCAGGCCAGATCCTGGGAGGAATGAGGTCCCCACCACCAGAGCAGACCCCTCCTCTTCCCCTGGCCTCGGCCTTAATTACCGTCAGCGGTGGCCGCGCCTGTGCCGGGCGCCTGGCCGATGGGCTCTGTAAGTGGACATGGACTTGCAGGGAGAGACTGGCCCTAATTAGGAGTCTCGGCAGGGGGGCGGTAACTGCTGCCCATTTTCTGGGTCAGTGTTTTCACAGTCACATGGACCTGATTTTTCTGGGCTTTCTGTCCCAGGGGAGCTCAGCTGGCTAGCCCTCGGCCCCCACCCCAAAGCCCTCAGATCCCCCTCTTTCGCAGTCTCCCATCTCCCTGCCCTGCTTCCTGAGAAGCCCCCCTTGTCCTCTGGCCCACCCTTGGGGGAGGCCTCCAGGCAGGCCCCATCATTCTTGGGGCTCATGAGTGGGGAATATTCTTGAAATCCAAGCCGAGTTTGCCTCTGCAGATCTTGGGCTTTGTTCTCCTCCTGCCCTCTGGAACCAAGGAGAACCAGGCAGGTCATCCCTCTTACTGTGGCCTGCTAATTGCCTTTTACGTGGCAGCCTGTCAGGTAGCTGAAAACAGACGGCCCTTGGGGCTCCACCCTCCCTGCTGCCCCTGGCACAGACCCCTCGTGTTTGGGGCGCCCTCCCGGCTGATTGGTGTCCCTTCTAAAATGTGGCATCCAGTTCTGGGCACGAGGCTCCAAGTGGGGCAGGAGAGAGAGCCTGGCACCTCCGTGATCCTGGGAGCCGCTGATTGTATCCAGGGTCTACACTCTATCCCAACCAGGAAAGGATCCAGTGGCCTATTTTGTGTCATAAGGGAAGGAACACGAAGGGTTTTATGTTTTTGTGTTTTTAATTTTTTAATTATTTTTTATTATTAATTTTTTCTATTAATAATATTAATTTTATTTTAATATTAATTAATAATTTTTTTCTATTAATACATGTGCATGGGTAATTTTTCAGCATTGACCCTTGCAGAACCTTGAGTCCCAAATTTGCCAGCCCTTCCCTCATCCCCTCCCCCCGATGGCAGGTAGTCCATATACGTTAAATCCAATATATGCACACAGTTATACAATTCTCTTGCTGCACAAGTTGGATCAAAAAGAAAACAAAATGCAAGCAAACAACAGAGCGAAGATGCTGTGTTGTGTCCACACTTGGCCCCCCAGCCCTCTGGTGGTTCTCTTCCTCAGAGGATCATTGGAACTGGCCTGAATCCTCTCACTGAAGTTAAATGTGTCTTAGGAGTTCAGCTCAGCCCCCCTGGTCCTCAGGGATCCCTCATCCTTGGGGGTCCCTGGAAAGGACGCACACAGCCATCGCGTCTGGTCGCCCAGCTTTCTTTTTCTCTGACCCTGATCTCGGCCAGATTGTGAATGATGGAGATGGGAGTCCAGAGCCTAGGGTCCTGAGTTAGGGACCACCTTCCTTTGCATTTACAGAGGAAGAAACTAAGGTCCCAGGAAATTTCCAGGTTTTTTAAAAGTCCACAGGGGCAATAATAAGGGCAGGTTTTGAAGCAAAGTCTCGATGTCTTTTGGGGGTGGGGAATTCACGTAATCTTTCCTGCCCTTTATCTGCGTTGGGCACCAGAGTGGGTAGTGCCGGGGGATTTCGGGCATCCTTGTCTCGGTGGGTGGGTGGGGACCAGGGTAAGGGCCATGTGAGGATGTATTAAGAGGCTCAGACAGTGTTCTGGATCCTAGAGGGCCTTTCTATAAAATGGGCTCTTTGGATTAGCAGACTAGCGCTCCTGTTAGAGTAAGGGAAATGCAGGTCTGCTCTGACAACTCTGGGCAGGTGGCCGGGGGATAGGTAGATGATCTCCCTGGGTTCTGTTCCGTGGGAAGAGAGAAATGGCGATTCCCTGTGGGTAACAGAGACATAACTTCTGAGGTTAAATCCAACCCAAATACATTTATGGAACACCTGCTGTGTGCTGGATGCTTGGTGGGGGAGCTGGTCAAAAGTGACTCAGGAAATGCAAAATGGTTTGGGATAGATGGATCACTAAACTCTTGTTTATTAAGCACTTATTGTATTTCTCAGCATATGGAGAAAAACAAAATGATGTCCGTTTTCAGGACATCATTTCTTCTATTTTATACATTTTTTAATACATTTTCTTCTCTTAATGGAGAAGAAAAGGTATAAATAATCGGGTACCTTGTAGAAGAATATGGTAATCTCAGAAGGGGGGTGGTATTTGGACAAGGCCCAGGCCAGTCCCAACAGCTTCTGAGAACGGGGAAGTGAGGAAGGAATCCACGTAGCCTTGGGAAAAACACCCCATGGGTGTGCTAGGGTGATGAAACTGAAACTGGGAAAGATTGCTACTCTGCTCTGCTTACTATTAGGGTGTGGACAAGCTCACACCCTGATAGTAAGGGACCTAGGTAGGATTTGAACCTCCTGTTCTTTGTTGCTCTAAACCCAGGCCCTGTTGTGGTTCTGTCTGAACCAGCTCTGCCCTCTGACCTGGGCCACCCACCCCCCTCTGTCCCTTTTCCCTGGGGCTACCCCAATATTGTGGGAAAGCCCCAGACCAAGTCTGGACTATTTAAAACAAGCTGTCATTAATTCAGCTTATAAATCACCAGAGCAGGAAACAAGAGTCTTGCAAGATTAACATCTACAATCAATGGGGAACTACAGCATGGGCTTTCACAGCCTCCAACCGGGCTCTAGGCAGCCCCAAATTTATGGCTAAACAAATCTGTTTATAAAAGAGCACGTTGACTGGGAGTCTTTATAGATCATTCCTATTATTGTTGGATGTGCAGCTTGGGAAGGTTCACTCGGGAGGTTGGCTGCCACCAGGCCCAGGAGCCTTCCCAAGAGGGGCAGGAGGCAGGAGAATCTTCCCTGTTCTTTTCAGGGGACCTTTCCCTTCTGGCTCAGAAGTAAGCGGGATGGTTCCCAGTTTTGTAAATGAGGAAAACTGAACCGCCTCAGATTTGCTTAAGTCACACGGGACTTAAGCAAACGAATGGTGGAGCATCTTAGTAACGTTACCTCGTTTTTTAGTCTTAAGGAGCAGGTGTTTCAGCTTTTATCCCCATTTTCCCTCAGAGACATTAAATTTATTTTATTAGTAATATGGAATTTTATATATATATCATTAATACATGTTTTTATATATGTATGTGTGTATATGTATGACATATATATGTGATATATGTATTATATACATATATACACCCAGATCTTACCTTCAAGGGCCAATAGCCTTTCCAGTATAGCGCCTACTCCATGTGTGATGCTGATTTTTACCCTTCTGGTATGGCCTAGTATATTTCAGCTTATTTGACTTATCCCATCCTTCTAATCTTTTAAAAAATTTCTATACATTAAAAATATTTTTGGATTCTCTCATCAAACATGTTAATTCATTTAAGCTGAAAAAACTGATAAATCTAAGTCATATAAGAATTTTGTAATGGTAACCATAGCAAATAAAACGGCCTGGGTTTCAGAGTATAGGAATTGCTGTAAAAGAACCTGGGTTCAAATTCAACTGTTATTTGCCAACTGAGTGAATTGTTTAGCTTGAGGAAGGAGAGTTTTTTAGGAGGGAGACATGACGGCTGCCTTCAGATGTTCCAAGGGACAGACTTGAAAGAGGGATTAAACTTTTCTGCTTTGCCCCAGGAGGCAGAATTGAGAAGCAGTAAATGGGTAGAAGTAGCAGAGGATGAGAAGCAAAGGCTTTCCCCCAAGCTGGAGGAGTGACTTCTTAGGCAAAAATGGGCAGAAGTAGATAAGATGGCTGTTGAGATCTCTTGCTCTGAAATTCTGTGATTATGACTGTTGTTTCCACAAGGCCCCCACTCCCCCCACCCCACCCCTGTTGCCACGGAGAGGGATGCTACTTACCAATGTTACTGGGGATTGGCTGAGGATGCAGACTCGTGACCAACGCTGTGCTGTCGGAGCTGCAGCCTGAGTTGGAACAATTTATTATATTACTCATGAGGGTGGTGTGGGTTACCCGGCTCATAATTGAATGAACCCCCTTCACAGAAGGTGGGCTGAGGAGTTTCAGGATCTGACCTTGGAACCGCGCTCTCTGCAGGTTAGCCCAGGAGGATGTAAGCTGACACAGGACTTGTCTGGTGTCTGGCACGTAGTGGGTGCTCAAGAAATGATGGACTCGGGGCAGGCAGATGGTAGAGCGAAAAGAGCACTGGCCCTGGAGTCAGGAGTGTCTGACACTCCGTGCTTAACCCCGTGTGACGAGCCTCTCTAAAATAAAATGAATCATTGGTTCTCATTCTCTCTGACTTTGGTACTTAGGATTATAGGTTTAGAGCAGAAGGGCACCTAAGGGCCCTTTGGTTCAAATCTCCCCCCCCCCCCCTTCATGTTACACATGGGAAAACAGAGGCCCAGAGGAAGTGGAAGGCCACATAGAAATGGGAGAAGCAAGAGGGCAGCCTAGGTGTTAGCCACTGCCCGTGGTCTCGAGCCACCGTCTCCTGTCAGGCAGCAGGATGGAGGTCTTGGTTTGGGGGCAGGCTCCAAGGCCCTTTCTGGGTGCAGCTCCAGGGACCACATAAAATGTGCCCATCCCAGCTTGGGGCTGCCAGGCCTGAGCTGCTGCCATCTTGGACCCAGGCCTGGGCGAGGGAGCAGGCTTATGCTTGTCCATGGGACTCTGGGCCCGGGGGGGGGGGGTCATTCTTTCCTTAGCTCTGGTGGAGGCGTCTGCCACAGCTCGGCCTGGGAGCTGCTTGGAGCTCCCCCAGAGTGGGCCCGACGGTTGCCCTGAGGCTGCCTTCATTGGGAGAACCAGTCCAGCCTTTCGCTGGGTGATGACAGGGAGGGATCCAGGCGGGTGACTAAACTGGCCAAGGGGCAAGGCCCCAGGTAGGCGTGGGGGTCCAGTTCTTGACCCAGAGCAAATGTCTCTGAGCAGAGAGCCGGCCTCCAGAAGTAAGATCTAGGCAGGCTGGGTCTGGAGGCCGGGCCACCAGGCAACTTGCAGCTCAGCTCTTACAGGAATCTGGGGCCGGGGCCTCGCCCCCACTTAGGGGAAACGAAAGTGACTGACACCGATTTCCCCAGGCCTTTCTGAAGGGAAACTCATCTCCCTTCTAGTTTCTTGTATTGCCCGTGAGGGTGTGGATTACTCAGCCAGCAACCTGGCCCTGGGGCCAGTCAAAGCAGACAGGCATCCTTCCCCTCCTTTCCCCAGACTGTGAAGAGCCTTCTGGCTAGTCAGAACAGTGTGTAAAATAAAGAGTTTGTGGGCTCTGAGAAACAATTTTTAAACAATAATAGATCCTTGGGAATGGCTTGGTAGGGTTAGGCTGATTGGGAAGATTTCTGTCTAAATCCTCCTCCTCTGACCGGACACGGATAGGCTGATTCTGAATAAATCTACTCAGGATAGGCAACTGTCTCTGGCTTGTTGCAGAATCTCTGTTGATCTGCTTTTGTCAAAGGGATTTCTTCAAGAATCCTGTTGGAAGATAAAATCATTGCATAAACTCCACCCCCACCCCAGCAGTAGAAACAAGCCCCAAAACAATCCACTTAGTATCTAGACCAGGGATTTCTAGCCTCTTTGGGTTAACCCATTCTTTATATTATGTGTGTGTGGATCTATCTGTAAAGAGTGTGGGTGTGTATCTACGTGTAAAATATACTTAACATATACTTTATACATGGCACATATAAATATACTATAGTGAATATATAGTTTTACATTTATATATAATACATAAGTACTATAAATATATATTTAGTATACTACAATATATAGTATTTATAGTATATGCTATATATACTGCATACACTATATACCATATAATAAATTCTAACCTTTTCCATGCATACTTCGTGCATTTAATAACACCATTATAAAAACCCATTTTCACATTTTCTCTCTATATAGACAAACTGATTTTTCATAAAGGCAGCTTTATTGGGCCCATAATACCTCATAAATTTGTTAAATGGGTAACAGCCCGGGCCAGTAAGTGAGACTCTCCATCCTTACTTCTCATCAATCACCCATCTTTTTCTTAGCGGAGCTTTTTTGGAAAGAGATTTTCACCCAGTGTCATCGGCTTCCGATTTATTTCTTGTTTTAGATTTGATTGAGAACGGTCCCGAGAATCCTTATTCCCAGAAAGCCATTGGTATAAACAGAATTCAAGCCTTGAGAGCACACCTGGGATGGGTTTCTCCGAGAATTACGTAACTTCATCGATCGGGGATCAGTTCTGAGCTCTGGTTCCTGCAGAAATCAATTAGCTGGGCCTGGATGGCTGGCTGTTGCCTTTTTGGTTTTTCCCCTTCCATCAGCTCAATATGAAGAGGGCTTTATTGGGTTTGGAGCCATAGGGAACCATTCCTTCAGCTGGCCTGCTTATAGCATGAATGCTCCTGTCCTTTCCCTGTCCAATCCACGAATGCTTTTCAGTAGCATTGTCACTCTCTGGGATATCTAAACAGAATAATAAGAGTTATTTACCAAATTCCCAACTTATTCCCTCAAAAGCTGTCCATTCTCTTTAGGAATTCCTGTTTTAGATCTTACTCAAAGGAAATTTGGACGTTATCAAGTCCAAGTCTTCTTTGTTGTCTCCCCAATGCATTGTGATCTCCGTAAGGACAGAAAGCATTTCTAGGCTCTTTTTTGTTTCCTTGTACTTAGTATTGTTCCTGGCATACTGTAGGTGCTTAATAAGTGCTTAATGACAGACTGGTAGAACTTAAGTGACTTTCTTAAAGCAGCTGATTAGTAAGGAACAGCTGGCACCTCTGCCATCAGAAATAATAGTCATTCAACAAGCATTTACTGAAGTACCTACTGTATACCAGGCGCTGAACTAGGGGCCAGGAATCTGAAGAGAGAGGCCAAAAGCCCCTGTCCTCAAGGAGCTTCTGCTTGAATTCTGCCGTCTGGTCATTCGTCCAGGCCACGGCGCACACACTGCTTTCTGCAGTCCCCAAATGGCCTGGCTCAAACCCAACTCTTCGGTGAGGAGGGAGGGGGCTTGGGTATTATCATTCCTGGTCCAGGATGTCCGGCAGCTGGGGGATGCTGAGTAAATTGTGGTGTATGAATGTTATGGAATATTATTGTTCTGTAAGAAATGTCTAGTGGGATGGATACAGAGAGGATTGGTGAGACTTACATGAACTGATGCTAAGTGAAATGAGCAGGACCAGGAGATGATTGTACACTGTAACTACAAGATTATACTATGATACTTCTGATAGACGTGGTCATCTTCAGCAGTGAGGTGATTGAGACCAGTTCCAATGATCTTGTGATGGAGAGAGCCATCTAGACCCAGGGATAGGACTGTGGGAACTGAATGTGAAGAATTTTCACCTCTTTTATTATTGTTCACTTGCATTTTGTTTTCTTTCTCATTTTTCCCCTTTGTTCTGGTTTTTCTTGTGTAGCAAGATTATTGTGGAAATACATATGGAAGAATTGCACACATTTAACATAGAATAGATTACTTACTGTCTAGGGGAGAGGGTGGGGAGAAGGGAGGGGAAAAAATTTAGAATACAAGATTTTACAAGGGTGAATGTTGAATTTTCCATTCAAGTGACTTGCCATAGCTGTTGTCTAAAAGCAGATTTGAATTTAGATTCCAGGATTCTACATACTGGCCCACCTAGCTGCCAACTATGAATGAATGAATGAGTTAGTGAGTGAGTGAATGAGTGTCTACACCTGGTCACCAGTCCTCCCTCCCCCTTACTAGTTGCATCACATGGCTCTCGTCCCCCAGGGGGGAGTCCTCCCTTCATCCTTCCCACAGGGCCTCCTGCCCAAGTGGATGCCTATAGGGAGGGGCCTTGGATGCCTGTGCCCTCTGGGTCCATAGAATCGCCAGTAATGTCGGACAGATAGTCCCACAGTCCGCCGCAGCAGGGCTGGGGGAGGAAGGAGCGGGACATGGCGGGCCATGGGGGGGGAGAAAACCAAAGGCTGTGGCTGCCCCGCAGTGAGATGGCCCGCCTGGGGAAGAGCAGCTTGGATCATCCTGCGGGTGGGGTTCTCTTTGGGGTGGGGGACCCTGGGGAGCCCAGGTGTTGGGGGGTGTTCCTCAGCCCCCCCCCACCCCCCGGCATAGCCCCTCTCTCTAGGCTCTGCCTCTGGGAGAGGCTTGTATGAATGTGGAGAGAATCCTCAGCCTGGTTCCTGTCCTGGTTCTTGGGCAGCTTTTTCAGACCTTTCCGAGGAGGGGTATTAGGGCCCGGGCAGGACCTCCAAGGGTCCTGCCCCAGGGAGGCTGGGTCCTCGGGCCTGAACTGTGGTTCCCTGGGCTTGTGGAGCCTCCTTGTCTCCGGGATTTTTTAACCGTGGATACTTTCCCGTTGTCCTTGGATTACTTTAAGAACTGGGCCTCTGTTAGGGCCACTCCCGCGCTTTGGACTGAATAACCAGGGGCTGTTGATTAGCTCTGTGTTCTTACAGTCTCGGGAGTGGGGCCACCAGAACCTGGGGTCACAGTGGCACAGCTGCAGCCCCCTCCTCACTCTTCCCCCCCCCAGGATCCTCAGCAATAGGTCTCGCTCTGGGCTCCTCCCTCTGCCCCGATGCCAGTGGCAGAAAGGCCCAGGTATTATTTGGAGCTTTGGGAAGGTGAGCCCAGAATACAGGGAAGAATGACCAGCAGGTTAGGGTTTAGAAAGTGGCCATGTCCTGCGGCAGCTGCAGTCGGACAGTCAGTGGCTGCGCCCTCGGCAGGCACAGAGGGCACCAGGCCCCCTTGGTGCATGGGTTTCTTGGCTTGGGCTTGGGCCAGCTGCGGATGCTCCTGAGGGGGAGTTGGAGAAGGGAGGGCAGGAAGGGGAGCCAAGCAGGCCTGTGCCGGTCTTGGGCCCTGGGGGATGGGGCGAGACAGACATACAGACACATATAGACACACAGAGAACACACACACACAGGGGGAAGGGGAGATCCTGTGGAGTTGGTGTCAGGGTCTGTTCTTCACTCTTCATTTCAAGGAGAGGGGGAAAAGGAACCTAATAAGCATTTATGTAGCACCTACTGTATGCCAGTGCTGAGCACAGTACAATGTGAGTACATTTGAGCTCGTTTGATTATAGATGTGTTCACAAGATCATAAATATGAGTAGCTCTGCCCTTTTCTAGTATTGCTGCTCAAGGTCAGTTAGCAATTCTCCATTTTGGTTGTTCCTGTTGTTCAGTTGACACATTTATTAAGTGCCTGCTGTATTCTAGGAATCGGGGTTACACAGATCAAGAAGCCCCTGCCTTCAGCTAGTTTCTTTGGAGGTGGGGGAGGTAAAAGTGTATACCTGCATATACACTTGTGTGCACACACATAATGCGATCACTCAAGGACTTATTGTATACCAGACTCCATACAAGGTACTGAGGATTCCAAGATGAGACTGTAAAGCATCCCTGTCATAGACTAGAACAAACTGATGGGGAAATTGAGGCTTATGGCTTGACACATGACAACTTTAAGATCCCTTTAGCCCCAGCTGAGGAAGAGGAATTGACATTCAACCAGGAAAGAACAACATAGTAAGACAGGTTCTCAGACTGGCTTTGTTTTGTCCCAGAAGTCTCAGTACGGCTTTCCACTGTTCCCACTTTTCCCAAGACTTTTGGGACACTTTTTATTTAATATTTCTTTATATCCTTTAAGCCCAGTTTGTGCGTCTGTTTTTTCATTGTGGCCGTTGGGATATTGAGGTCGAGTCTTAATAGCACAGCCTTTCACACAAAGTGTCTGCTCTGGCGGTTATCATCTTCTTTGTGAATTATTTCTGTCCGTGTGACCTGGGAGCACTGGGAGCACTGCCTTTGGAGTCCTGGGTGTCCTGGGTGTCCTGGGTGCCTGCCCCTATGGAAGCCCTCAAGGGCAGAGCCCGCCTCAGTTGTCTTCATGTTCCGTGATACACATCATACCAGAGGCTTAATCAAGGCTGTGATTAAGCTGGAGAATCCATCTTTCTCATTTTAAACGCGTGGGATCGCTTCTAGCTCAGAGAGCTCCAGTCATTTGCCCAAGACCACATAGCCAGACGGTAGCAGAGTCAGGATTGGAACTTGTTGCTTCCAGGTCACATGGCCAATTCTGGGTTCTTTCTGGTTATTTGTAAAGTGGGTCGTGTCTTGTGATCGAGTGTAGACAAATAAAAGGGGGATAATTCCCTGGAATGGGGGAAGGAGAAAAGAACAGGTTTTTATTTATTAAGGACCTACTATGTCCTGGGATTTTCCAGGATCCCTCTTGATCTTAGTGACAATCTTAGGACATAGTTTGTTATCCCCTTTTACAAGGGGGGAAAATGAGGGCAAATGAGGGCTCGGGGAGAGTGATTTGTCTGAAGCTGGATTGGAACTCGGCTCTTCTTGATTCCAGGCCAACCTTGCAGAGCAGCTAAAGCAAAGGCTAAAAGTGGGAGCCTCTCTCCTGGACCTGACTTTGTCTTTGCTTGGGGAGGATTGAGAGTGCACTGAGAAGGGTTTGGGGTGCGCAGGGAGCCTTTCAGAAGTGTCCCTCACACTCACGGACTCCTGCCTTTTTCTCTTCCCCTGCAGAAGGACATGGCTCTGAAGCCCCAGGAACGGAAGGAAAAGTGGGAACGGCCGGCCAGCAAGAAGGCCCGAGAATCTGAAAACTGCCCCTCCACTGAGCCCAGTGAGAACGGCCACGGCCCCCGGGACCCCGGGAATTCGGAACGCGAGGCCGAGCGGGGCAAGGAGCGAGTGAAGAAGAAGATCCCCTTCCAGCTCTCCACTCAGGTGGGCAGGCGTCCCCCCTGGGGCTGGGAAAGAGCATGGGGGACCGCCTCAGGGGCCCTTAAGTGGGGACACTGGGGACCCCGTGTTGGGACTCTGACAGTGGGTCACTGGGGGGCCCCATCGCAGGGGTCCTTAAGGTGGGACACTGGGGGCCCCATTTTGGGGGTTCTGAAAGTGGGTCACCAGGGGACCTGGTAGCAGAAGGAGGCGCTGGGCCAGCGGGGCCAGGTGGGAGGAGGATGAAGACCCTGCCAGCAGTGGTGGGAGCACTGTGCTCAGCATATAGCAGGCCTGGACGCTCATTGTGCTGTAATGCCACGGGTTGGGCCCTCATTTCCTCCCACTGACCCCATGAGGTCAGCCAGCAACAGTCTGTGAGAAGCAGTGAGCCTTCCCCTCTCCTCACTTTGTCACCCATAAAAGCCTCCTCTCAGCCTGGCTGGGCTCTGAGGCTCCGGGTGCCTTCTCCCTGTGTCCCCGAGAGCCAGCCCAGCCTTGGGAATGGGAATGGGTCAGAACTTCCTGGGCCTGGGGAGGGGTTGGGGGGGGGAACCAAAAGGCTCCGCCTTAATCCCTGGCTGGCTGTGGCCCCGCTCCCGGGCAGTCTGAGTGCCCAGTGGCCCTCTGTGTGCTGCCTCTGCCGCCATGTCTTCGTTGCCACTGTCACTGACGCGCTGTCCCTGTTGTAGGCAAGCAGAGAGCTGCGGGGAGGTGGGACGGCACCCCGAATCCCGGCCCTTGGGTCCTCTCCGGCGCCTCGGGGACAGGCTGTGGAACAGCAGGTTTCAAGAAGAGGCTCGCTGGGGACTGGAAAGACTTGTTTTTAATACCTTGTCTGAGCTATAAATAGTCCCCGTGCATCCCACACGCACAGCCGCACATGCGGGGCCTGCCTGGCCACTTGCAGGGAAGCCCACGGAGCCTGATCCAGAGGCCCGGCAGGGAAACGAGCGCAGCCCCGGGAGGCGGTCCGGCCGTCCGCAAACATGTGGTCACTGACCGCTGTTTGTCCAGCCCGGAATAAATGACTGGGGGGCGGCTCCTGCCTCGGTCCCCGGGACCCAGTGTCCTCTCTGTGGCGTGTGAGGCGGGCAAGGCCGGGCAGGAGGCATGACCCGGGCAAAGTGCGCTCTCCTAGTCAGGGACCCCCTTCTGGTCACGGTGGCCGGTTCTAGGTAACTGAGTGGGCAGGTGCCAGGCGTGAATCAGAGCTGTGGCCCTGCCGCTGCTCGGCTGTGTGGCCATCGGACTAGTCTCTGATCTGTTCTCTCACCTGCTCCCTGCCTTCCGGGTCCTTGCGGCTCCAGGCTGACATCGGGGGTGCTCAGGCAGCTGGCCCAGGCAGAACACAGTCACTTATTTTAAAGCCAGTTTGGTCCCAACCTTCCTCCCTGGGGTTTTGTGTTGGTTGGTTGGTTGGTTTGGGGTTTTTCGGGCAAGGTAGTTAGGGCTAAGTGACTCGCTCAGGGTCTCACAGGGTTAAGTGTTGGAGGGCAGACCCCAGACCCTGTATCACATAGCTGCCCTTTTTGGGTTTTTTTTTGGGGGGGGAGGGTTGCACATAAAACATTGTAGAATCAGGAAGGCATGAGTGAAAATCAACCTTCCACTCTTCATTCGGGCTCATTCATCCACTTTGTTAACCTGCAAAACGGGGTTAATAACGGCACCTACCTCTGGAATCTGAGTACTATGCTCAGTGTGAATATTAAATGATATTAAACATTAATGAACACAAGTTGCTGTTTATAAAATTGCTTAGCGTGGAGCCCAGCACATAGTAGGCGTTCTGTTCATCCTCATTCCCTTCCCCACACAGGCCGCCGCATCTCTTCTCTCCGCTCCTTTGCCCAGGCTGTGCCCCGCGCCCGGAATGCTCTCCCTCTTAGAGAAGCCCCCCGGAAGCTCCTGGGTCTCTCCCTGCCGGGTGCCCCCTCTGAGCCAGCTGGGTGGGCAGAGACTTGCCTTTGGCTGTGATGGCGCCGGGGTAGTGGTGAAGTGGCAGCTGTGGCCGGGAGGGGTGGTTAGTGAGCGAGGAATCGATCATTTCATTGAATGAACGAGTGAATGAATGCAATGCCTGGACTGGGCTAGGTCATCTCAGGGCTTTTTCCCCTCTCAGTCATATTTAGGGCAGATAGTTGGTGACAGCCCAGAGGGCAAGGGTGCTGTGGCAGAGGGAATCCGGTTGCCCCGACCCGTTGATATTTAACTCAGACTTAGTGAGGGGAGACCTGATGTCTTTTGGGCTTTTGGGGGCCCTTTGGATGCCACATCAAGCTTTCTTGGAAAGTAGGAAGTGCCTTAAGCACAAAAAGGCATTGCTTGTACACCCTTCACCCGACCTGTTTTTCCCTTTAGCAGAGGTCCAGCTCTTTCTCTTGGTCAGAGCTAGCCTGCCCTGTCAGAGTGGTCTAACCTGGGCAGAACCTTTGCCTCCTAAGCTCTGACTTGAGGGCCACTTGCCACTTTCTCCCTCCTCCCGCCAAGGTCCAGCCTGGCCTTGCACCCATGGTGCCTGCCCGACACCCCTTCATGCTGTGGTCTAGCCTGAGCAGGTCTTCCCCTTCCGGGGTCTAGCCTGGACCATGCCCCTCTCTCCCCAGGTTGTAATGGAGCCTTGGGACTCCTCCTGGGAGTCCGGGTCTGTTTCCTGCCAAACCCGTTCCTGCAGCTTCTCTCCCAGCCCCGGCCCTGCCGCGGCAGGAACCCGCAAGCCGGTGTTTACTTTCCTCTCCTTCCTCTCCTGAGGCGTTTGGCCCCAGTTCAGTGCCAGGGATTAAGCATGACTTGGTAGTCCTGTCCTGGTGCCCGGAACAACACCCGGGGGGGAGCTTTCCCTTTTTCGAACCCTTACCTGCCTCCTCTGCTCAAAGCCTGGGAATAAGGTGGCCCTCACTTCCAGGGCCTGCAGAACGGTCCCAGGAAGGCTCAGGCTTTCCTGGGGTGGGGCCGGCTGGGAAAGCTGACCCTCCCCTGACTGTGGCTTCGGGAGCTCAGCTCGGGAGAGGCTCGGGGGTCCTGGGCCCGGGTCCTACCCTTCAGGCCATCCTTGGTGGAGCGGGCTTCGGCCTCCGTTCTCCCTGTGATGGGGCCGGGGACAGCTCCTGGGCCAGACCCTGATGGCCGGGCGGCTCCAGATGTTGCCCAAGGACGCAGCTGCCCTTCTGTTCCACAATCCAGTCCCTCCCTCGGCGACTAGGTCAGCGAGCAGTTCCTTTGGGGGAAACAAAGGCCTCTTGTTTCCAGGCCTGCTCTCTAAAGCCCAGCTGGGGTTTGGTCTGGGGGGACTGGTCAGAGGCCTGTGGGTGGATGGGGGGCAGGTGCCCTCCCACTCAAGGACATGTACCCAGGCCATGCGTGTGCATCCCTGGCTCGGAAGCAAGCCTGGGCAGGGTGGCTGGGCTGGTCCAGAACCAAGGGGGTCTGTGAGCGGCCACAGGGCCAGGGACGAGGGGTTAGAAGGGCCCTAAACAGGAGACAGAGACACGATCAGAAGGCTCCTTCTGGGTCTGGCTCAAGACCAGCGGGGCCAGGTTTAGAACTGAGGGCACAGAACGGAAGGAGGGCTGCCCCTGAGTCAGTGGCCCGTGTTTGTCAAACAGGGGCAGCTCGGGTCCAGCCCGGCCCCCGGCTCTGACTGTCTGGCCCTCGCTGCCCTGGCCCGGCTTGACTTCCCCTCTCTGTGTGTGTGAAGCCCGTGCTGGCCAGAACGCCAGCCTTCCTTCCCCAGGGGAGAAGGGGCATCCAGGCTGGGGGAGTGGTCTGCTAGGACCCCTGATCTGGGATCCGGGCCCTGTTCCTGGGCTGGCCATGAGGGCAGCATCGGTCTGGGGTCAAGTCAGGCCAGGAAAGCATGGACCAGAAAATCAGATACTGTATCCCAGGGAACTTTGTTGTAAAAAATAATACAAAAAGAGAGAGAAGGAGTGCATCTATGATTTCACTGGAATGAGACCTCCCATAAGAGGAAACTCTGTTACTCAATGCAGGCTGGCACCTTCTCTGCAATTTGGGGTGCCCTGAGATAAAGCTCTGGTCCTCCCACCCTAGTTATCCCTTATACACACAAGGGCCTCCAGCTCTGGGCGAGGAATCTGAGAACCCAAGGAGTCTAGGGGCTATCAGAGGAGTCCCTCCGAGACACAGATCTGGAGGCTGGCCTGGCCTGGCCCCCTGGAGAGGGAGCTGGGATCTCCGCCTTTGGCCACTCCCAGAGGCCCCCTCCCACCTCCAGGCCTGCAGCCCCTGGGGGTCGCACTCTTGCCTTCACTCAGTAACTATTCACTAAGCCTCCCTGTTGTGGACTGGCCTGGGCCTCCTTTGGCAACCTCCTGGTTTGGGAGGCCCTCCTCCCCTGGCCTCCAATGTGGCCTGAAGGGCCCCCCTGCTCAGAGCCCACCCCCCACTGCCTCTGAGAGGCCCCATTTAGGGTTTTCTTGGCAGAGAGCCTGGAATGATTCCCCATTTCCTTCTCCAGCTTGTTTTACACGTGGGGAAAGTGAGGCAGACCGTCACACGCCGGATGTCTGAGGCTGGATGTAAACTCCATCCTGGTGCTCTATCCACTGAGCCTCCCAGCTGCCCTAGATTCCATGTTAGAAGGCACTAACTTGACACTGAAAGCTCTCCCTCCCCTTCCATTCCACTCACAGCACACGTCCACTTCTCCCCGTGTTGTTTATGCCCCATCCTGGGCTCCCTGTGGCTTGCCTGCTGGGAAAACTCCCAAGGAAGCCTTCCCCGGCCTCCCCAGCTCCCCGGCCTCCCTTCTCGGGGCACCAGCGGGCCCTTGGCCCTCCGGCAGAACGGAGTTTGCCCTTCCAGCACTTGGGACGGTGCTCGCCTTGTCGTGGGATTAATAAATGTTGATAGGTGGACTGAAACAATGGAGGGCGTGCAGGAGTCAGGGCGGCTTGGGTTGAGATACGGCCTCCTGCCATCTCTAGCTGGCTACCCCCGGGATCTTGGTGCCTCAGTCTTCCCGGCTATGAAATGGGTTACATGACGGCCCTCCTTCCCAGGGTCAGTGTGAAGATCCGGTGAGCTGCCGTTGGCACAGAGCCCGGCAGACAGCAGGTGCTGCATAAATGCTTGTTCCCGCTCCTCTGTCTAGGCCGTTTCTAACAGAACAGGCCTGCTCGAGGTCTCGGCTGGGCCTGTGTCCCAGCCTCACGGGGGCCTTGCCTGCTGCTTTCCCTCCGGTAAAAAACAGCCCCCTCCGGGGGCTGGTGCTCCGTGGGGGGCAGGGAAGGAGGTACATTTGTCCCGCACCTACTACGTGCTAAGTTAGTGCCGCCCTACTGCGCGCTAAAGCCCCTCACGAACACCGTCTCACAGGCTCAGACGGGGGGGCCACGGCCCTGGGGAAGGGCTAGATCGGGTGGGCGGGAGGCGGCGCGCTGCCCCTCCCCGGTGTGAGTGCCCCGCGGGCGTCCCTCCCGGGGGTCTCCCCGGGGCTGCCCCGCGCGGGCCGCAAGGGCGGCTGAGCCAGAGTGACGGGAGGGGGAGGGGCGCGCCAAGCGGGACGCCCCGCCCCCGCCCGCCCGCTTCCGCCTCCCCCGCCCCTTTCCGCGCCCGCCGTCTGAGGGCCTGCCGGGGACCGGGGGGCGGCGTGTGCGAGCGCAGGGGGGCTGGGTGCCAGTCCCGCTAATTACCGCCCGCCTGACCTTGCACCAGCCAGCCCCGCCCCCCGAGCCGAGGGGCTTCGCCGCCCCTGGAGCCCTGGCCCCGGGCCTGGGGGCGGGGCGGGGGCGGGGCCGCACCTGCGCGTGTGCCGGGAGCAGGGCGGCCGGTCCGCGGGCCCTTGGCGCCCTCTGCTGGCCGCAGCCCAGGCTGCGGCCGCCTGGTCCCGAGCCCCGCACTGGGCGGGGGAGGGCGCTCGCTCCCGGCCTCCGGCTCGGCCCCGGCGCCCTCCAGCAGCGCCCTTGTCCCGGGGCCCCGGGTCCTAGGGCCGGACCCTCCTCTCCTGTCCCGGTCCCCAGGAGGTGCCTGGTGAGTGCCGGTGCCTCGGGGGCCTCCTTTTACAGAGAAGGAAACTGGGTCCCACAGCCAGCCCTGGGAGGAGAGGATGGGGGCTGGGGGTCTCTGTAGGGGTCAGGGAAAGCTTCGGCGGCTCCCCCCCTCCCCCCAGGGGCCACAGCCCCCCCCAGGGCCCCAGGGGCCACAGCTCCCCCTCCCCCCAGGGGCCACAGCCCCCCCACCCCCCCAGGGGCCACAGCCCCCCCCCCAGGGCCCCCTGGCGCCCACAGCCCTTCCCGGCCTGCAGAGTCAGGGCTTACTACCCCGCCCCCACAGTCTGCCTTGGGGTTTGCAGGCCATGTTTGATGCCATTATCTTACTTGGTGTGTGGGGTTAATGTCACCCCATTTCACAGCTGAGGAAACTGAGGCCGGCAGAGTTTCCGTGGCTGGTAGGGTTGGGGCTACATTTGCACTTGGGCCGTCCCACTCCCCGGCCCAGCCCCAGCTGCCCAAGGTCCGCGAGCTAGGGAGCTGTTGCTATGGGACTTACTTGGCCTTTGAGTCCATCAGACCCAGAAGACAGTGGGGGGCAGGGCTGCCGGGGGTGGGGGGGGTGGGGGCGGCTGTAGCCGCCGATGCGCCTGCTCTGTTTTGTAGGTGAGAGGCGTCGGGGGGGAGTGGGTGGCTGGTCAGCCCCGCCTGGACGGGCAGTCCCGCCTCTGCCCGGCCGGCTCCCCGGCTCCCCGGGGCAGGAGGGCCGGGCTCGGCCACACGTGGAGCTGCTCAGGGACCGGTGCCGGGCGCCCCCCCCCCCCCAGCAGGAAGGTCCCCGGCTGCCTGGTGCCCTCCAGGGCTCGGGGACGTACCAGGCTCCGTGGCCTGGGCCGGCCGGGGCCCAGCTCTAGCAGTGCTTCTCAGGGGGCACCAAGTCTCCAGCCCCGGGTAAGCCCTGGCCCAGAAACCCCCCACCACGGAGGCCCCACCCAGCTAGAACAGTAGGAAGAGGGGCCGCGGCCTCTGAGGGGCGTCACTAAGCACATGCTTATTGATGGATCTATTGATCATGAGAAATGCCCCCCTTATTCCCTTAAGTTAGGGGCTCCCTAGCGCGGGGTCCCTCAGCCAGCGACACTGACGCCGCGCCTGCCCGGCCACTGGGTCAGCCCCGGCTGCTGGGGCCAGGCCGTCGTTGATCCTGCCCCCCTGGTGAGCTGAGGCTCCGAGGCAGAGGAGGAAGGCTCCTCTGGGTCCCGGGGGCCTCGGGCCACGTGCCCCATGGGGAGCTTGGGCCTGGCCCCGGGGCTCGTTGTCTGGTCCCTGCCCAGCGGCCCCTTGGCGGGGGCGGGGCGGGTACAGGCCCATGGCTGTGAGAGCAGGCAGGGCCCGGCGGTCTTGATGCCTTCAGGCCCGGCCAGGGTGGGAGCTCGGGGTGCAAGTCCCGGGCAAAGTGCCTCGCCCTCAGTTTGCTCGTCTGTCAAGTGGAAAAATGAGACCAAACGCCTTCTCCCAGCTCTGACAGCCGGGATTGTCGCCGCCGTAGGGTAACAGATCTAGCAGCAACTGCCAAGTCCTTGCATTTTAAGGAAGGGGAACCGAGATCCAAGCATGAGGAGGAGCTGGCTTGGGTAGGAAGCCCAGAGGCAGCACTGGAACCCAGGTCCTCTGAGCAGCAGCCGCCCTCGGTGCGTTCCCCTGCATTCGCTGCATCTCTGTAGGCTTCCTGATTTATGTTTATGTTCGGTTTACGCTTCTCTGCTGTGGCCTGTGTCTGTGTCTCTGTAAGTCCTTTGGGCTGTGTCTCTGTCCGTCTCTGTCTCTGTACACCTCTCTCTGTGTATCTCTGCACGTCTCTCGGGCCGTGTCTCTGGATCCCCTTCCTCCCTCCTGGCTGGCGCCTTTCCTCCGGGTGGGCCCGGTGGGCTTGGGAAGCCCGGCCCTTCCGAGGGATATTGGGGCGCTTGAAGGCCCCCTGCTTCTGGGGCTCCCGCTCCGGGGATGTTGGGCAGGGTGGGCCCAGCAGTTTGGGACTTGGTGCAGGGGACAGGGCCGGGCCCAGGGAGAGGCCCGCTGCGTTCTGGGGCCGCCGCCGGGTGCTGTGGGAGCGGCCCCGTCAGGAGGCCCAGCTGCCGGCTCCGCGGCTGGTGGAGTGCTGGTGCCACTTAGTGGGGGGAGAACTGAACTGACCGTGTGTGCTGGGAGTCTGAGAAGCGGGCCCGGGCCTGGGCCACCCCCCGCTGGCGGGGGGGGGGGTCTGGAAGCAGCTGCAGGGGCGGGGGGTTTCTCTGGTCCCAGAGGTGTGCCAGTGCCAGCAGGGCCTTCTCCCCCCACCCCCATCCTCAGACTGCTCCTCTGTCTGCTCTGTGCCCAGCCCCGGAGCGCTGCCATTTACTGAGCACCTACTGTGTGCTGGGCACTGACGGTCAGAGGTGGGGGCCACGTTGTCTGAGGGGTCCTACCTTTACATTTAAACGTGCTGTGTCGGGGTTCCAGGCCCCAGGGAGCAGCAGCTCTGGTGGTCGGACGTGTCCCGGCCCGCAGGGGCCACTTAGGTCCAGGATTGGGAGCTGGGGAGTGACCTCTGGGTGTGTAGTTGGGGAGGTTGTCGGGGAGGCTGGGTCTGGCCCAGAAGGGGGTGGGTGGAGGTCTGAGCTGCCCGCGGCTGCAGGGGACAGGGGTGGCTGAGGGTGGGCTGGGCCCAGGGTGCGTGGGGACGGTTCCCAGCTTTGGTCTGGCACTGACCGCAGGCCGGCCTCTGAGTTAGCAGAGCCAGTAACTGACCACAGGCCAAATTGAGTCCAGGATGGGGGGCCTTGACCCCTTGTCCAGCTCCCTTGTTTTGGAGGTTTGGGAAACTGGTACGAGGGAGAATGAGTGGGATGGACACAAGGCTTGGGGAAACCTGGAAATCCTTGGCGCCTGTGGGGAAACTGAGGCTCCATGAAGGCTGCCGCCCCCCAGGAGACTCTCCCCCCCCCCCCCCTCGCTGTCTCTCTCTTCCTCTGTCTCTGTCTCTCTGGTTTTTCAGAAGCTGCACCTTTAACCTTACCTGCAGAGCCCCTTCCCTCCCCCTGAAATCCATCTCACAAGCTCCAGATTGGGCCATTGTGTCCTTCGTTCCCAGTATTTCAGTGGCTGCTTCCCCAGGACCTGTAACCACTCGTGCTGCCAGCGGGGCTCCTAGCAGCCTGGCTCCCCCTGTCCCTCTCCTCTCCTGGGGCCAAGGTCAGGGGGATTTCCCTACAGGGCAGGACCACCTGTGGCTAGAGGGAGCAGGCCCACCATCCCCACAGCTCCCTATCTGCTTGTCTGGCCACAGGGCAGGAGCTCACTCAAGAGGGGGGCTCCACCTTACCTGGGCACTGAGGGCCACCAGCTGTGTTCTGGGGGGGGCACCAAGGGCCATTATGTGGCACCGGCTGTATTCTGGGGAGAACACTGAGGGCCATTATGTGGCACCAGCTGTGTTCCAAGGGGGGCACCACAAAGGCTTCCCAGAGGCCCGAGTCCAGCACTGACCAGAGCAGGAGAGCTTTCTGGGTCACTAGAGCTGCCTTAGGTGCCTGGCACAGAGAGCACTCCTGGATCTGTATGAGGTCAGTCCCACCTGTTCGGGCGGCAAGGTTTCTCAGAGCTCCCACTTACTTCATTCAGAAAGAATTTATGAAGCACCTACTGTATACCGAACGCTGTCAGGCCCTGTGGGACCCGAGTGAGACGCCCTCGTCGTTTCCGCTCAGTGTTGCTGTGGACGAGCAGAGCGTGGACGGTCCCTGTGAATGAACGCTGCAGCACTGAGGTGCTGGGGAAGCCCCACTGACAAGGAGCTCTAAGAAAAGCCCCTTTTTGGCAGCTCCTGCGGAATCGGGGTGTGGAGAGCGGAGGGGGGACCTCCGGGGCACACCCCACATTCCGGGATTCGTGTCCAACGGCTGGGAAGTCGGAGGCTATTTGCAGGGAGCAGCAGACGGGCCGCGGTGGCTTGTGCCACAGGCCTGCACCAGGAGGCTGGAAGCCTCCTGTGTCCTTCTCACAGGAGTAGGGAGCCCCGGGAGCTTCTTGAGGCAGGCGTCCGCAGCGAGCGATGGTGGGATCGGGCGGCTCCTGGGGCCCGGGCAGCCGTCTCCCAGCCTGCATCGTGGCAGTGACGAGAAAGCGGCTCAGAGCCCCTGGGGGAGGGGAGCGCGCACAGAGGTCCCACAGGAGGGGCCTTGGGAGCCCTGTGGGAGGAGGGGCTGCTGGGTGTCCGAGGGGAGGGAGGCACAGCCGTCAGGGAAAGGCCGGAGGCCCCAGGGCAGGAGGCCAGAGACTCCAAGCTCCAGTTGGCAGGAGGCTGACTTCCTGGCTTGTCTTGGCTGTGAGAGGAGGAGGAGGAGTAACTGAGTCTCTGAGAGAGAGAGTGTGTGTGTGTGTGTGTGTGTGTGTGTGTGTGTGTGTGTGTGTGTGTGTGCGCGCGCGCGCGCGCGCTCAGGGAGGGGGATCTGGGCTGTGGCCAGGAGTCTGGAGAAGGGGGTGCTGAGCAGGCTCCCCCTGATGTGGTTGGGGCAGCAGCTCCTGTCAGGGCCAGCCGGGGGCCTCTGTGGCAGTTGGTGGCCCCTCGCTCGTCTGGGACCTCTCCCGAATCCGGGGACCATCCCACCAGAGAGCTTGGGCCAGGACCCGGAGGCTCCCTGTGGCTGCCCCAGCTCTGGGTGGGCACAGCCTTTGGGCGCTGCAGGGGGTGGTGGTGCCCAGGGGACGCTGCCTGGAGAGTGGGAGTGGGTACGAGGATGCTCACCCAGAAGGAAGCCCTTCTCAGCGACTGTTGATGCCCTGGGGCCCCGGGAGGGGCTGCCGCCGTTACCCCATCTCCAGGCCCCAGGGCCCCTCCCCGGCCACATCCAAGAGGCAGCCCCAGGCTTCCTCTGCACGGACTGGGTCTAGTTCTCGGTAACTGCAGTTCTTGCGACCGTCTGTGGTTGTCTCGCCTTCCACGTGGGGGTGATTCAATAAAAGAACCCTGGAACGCCTCGCAAGCGCCTGGCAGAGTTCTTCCGCCAGGCCCGGCCTGGCAGCGCCATTGCCCGGCTCCCACCAAGACCCGAGGTCAGGGGGCTCCCACTGCCAAGGGGCACCCAGGGCTGTGACAGGAAGGGGCCCGGCCCACAGTGGGATTTGTTAGTGCAGCTGGTTCCGGGAATCCTCGGGTCACCAGGTTTTAGAAAGGGCCCACAAGACTGACTCTTCCCGGGTGGGCATGTGTGAGATGCGGCCACTCGGGGGAAGCATGTTAGGCCATGGTCGGGGAGGCTCCAGTTCTGCTGCCTCGCGACACTTGGTAGCCATGGGCCTGAACAAGTCTCTTAACCCTGTTTGCCTTAATGCACCGCAGAAGGAAATGGCAAAGCCCCCAGGGCCTCCCGAGAGCACCTCACGGACCAAATGGGCCCACGGGGCCAGAAGCGACTGAACAGCATCACATGCCCAGACAAAGGGGAAATAGACAAGGCAGTAACGTTCGGGCCAGAATGTACTGGTTCTGGAAGCAGCGGGCCCGAGTTCCGGTCCTGGCTTTCCTGCCTGTTATTTGTGTGAGGTTGGTCAAGTCACTTTAGCTGTGACCAGGCTTCTCCTTTGTCGGATAAGGGGCTCGGGTTCTGCTGGGGCCGAGCTTCCTTATACCCTGTCGTCTCTCTGTTTCTGTCTTTCTCTCTTTCCTTTCTCTGTCTGTCTGTCTTTCCATCTGGGTGTGTTTCTCTCTTTGCCTCTCTCTCTCTTTCTGTGTCTGTTACTTTTTCTCTCTGTTTCTGCCCCCTTTTCTCTCTCTCTCTCTCTGTCTCTGTCTCTGCCCCTGCCCCTTTTTCTCTGTCTCTGTTTGTTTCCCATCTCTCTGTATATCTGTGTCTCTGATGATCTCTCTGACTCTTTCTGCTACCTCTCTGTCTCTGTCTCTCTCTCTCTGTTTCTCTCTCTCTCTGTCTCTCTATTTCTCTCTCTGTCTCTCTCTCTCTCTCTCTCTGTTTCTCTGTATGTCTCTCTCTCTCTCTGTCTCTGTCTCTGTCTCTGTCTCTCTGTCTCTCTCTGTCTCTGTCCCTCCTCTCTCAGGACCCAGCTGGTTGGCCTGATGGGTTTTTCAGGGCCCAGGCCCTGGGCCCTTGCTTAGCTCCAGGGCCTTTGGTCAGTGAAGCCGTTCTCCCTCGGTGAGCTGGGGGCTTGCCCCCCACGAGCAGGCTCTGACCGTTTGCTCCCTTCTAACTCTAAATGACGACTGTGTTACTGCCCCTTCCAGCCCGGCTCCACCAGAGCACGGGGCCTCGCTGCCCCCACTGGTTGGGCCATTTCCCCTAACAGCCCCTCTCATCCCTTCCTGGTCCCCCCGCATGCCCAGCCTCCAGGACACCTCCTCCGCCTCTTGCCTTGGGCCTGGCCTCTTACGAGGGGTCTTTGGGGAGCCGGGTCTGAAGCATGGCCCTGGGCAGGGTTCTCTGCTCCCTGGTGGTGGGGAGCCTTCCATCCCCTGTACTGGTGCCCCCGGGGCCTACTTTATGAGAAGCACTTAATAAAGACTTGGCTGATTGATAGCGACAGCTGAGCATGGCACTGAGGGAGCCCAGCCGGAGTCAGGCCTGCCCGAGTTCTAGCCCAGGGTCAGACTCCCCAGCCGGGTGACCCTCATCTGTAAAAGGGGGGTTACATAGCGCCTCCTGTTGTGAGGAACCAGGCAGATGCTATTTGTAAAGCACTTAGCATGGAGCTGGAACATAGTAGGGTTCCCCAATGTGCGCTTTTAGCACACGCCTGCTCTTTGTGAGCGCTCACGGATGCTCAGGCTGTGGGGGCGGCTGCGGGGACCAGGGGGTCCCAGCTGTGGCTGTGGGGTCCCCGGCCTCTATCGGGCCTGGGTGAGGGGACCCTGGCGGGGGGGGGCTGCTGATGGAGCAGGCCCCCCGTTGGGTCAGGGACTCCTGGCTCCCAGGCCCGCCTCCGCCTGTTTTTTTCTTGCTCATTCCCTCCTTCAGCAGGAACAAAGAGGCTGGTTTGAGGGCTGCTGGAAAGCCTGTTCCTGGGGAAATGGGATTTCACAAATGTGACATTTTCTTCTTGAACATAAAATTGGGCTTTTCACATGGCACTATTAGAGTGTAGAGCTTTAATTATGCCCTAAATCCACTCCTTTAGCCCTGGGCTCACACGATTAGCGCAGAAGCCTCGCCAGGAGAGGCTGGGCGGGGCGCGCTCCCCCCTTGTGAAACTTCATACCGTACAAATTATTAAACACAAACCTCAGGAGGAAGATTGTAATGAAAAATTCAGCATCCTCATCAAACCGCCCGAGTTTGCTGCCTGACTCAGTCCAGAAGGAAATGGGGCTGGGGCTGGTGGGGGAAGGGAGGAGTCCTGGATGCAGTGTCGGCAGCCAGCCTGGTACACAGTGCTGGGCCCGGGAGCCCCCTGTCCCCCAGGGGGGCACCCACAGATGTGTCGCTCTCCCTCCCTCCCCGTGGGGGCCGAGGTCGGGGGTCCCTGATAGGAGAGGACGGCAGGGGCATCGAGCTCTTCTTCCTGTCCCCTGGACATATTGGCCCTGAGCTTGCCCGTCCAAAGCCCAGCTTGTTCCAGCTGAGGCTGAAGGGGGGCTTGGGCCACCCCAGGGTCGCCTGCTTCTTGCTATCGGGTCCGATGGTGAGGAGGGAGAGCTCATCTGGGCAACAAAGGCCATTGTTGTGCTGGGGAGGAAATGTTCCCCTGGGTCTGGGGGCCAGCGCTGGTCTGCAGGGTCTGTGCAGCGTCTGGGGACCGAAGGCCCGTTCCTCTGGTCCCTTTTGTCCCCCTGCCCCGCTGGGGTAAGTGTGTGTCTCTGACTCCAGGGACACATCCGGGACACAGAACGAACGCCGTCCCTGACGGCCCCGCCTGAGACAGCGGAGGGTCTGCGCCTGGGTCTGAGTGGGCCAGGGGTCTCGTACAGGGCTCCGGGTACCCAGCAGGCGTGCGTGTGAGCCGAGGGTGGGGTCTGCTCCACTACTGAGGGACCCGGCGTGTGCGGCTTGTGTCGGCAGGTAACGGCTGCCATTGCCTCCTGTCGGTGTGCCTGGGGCCGGGACCGGTCCTGGGATTCCGGGAGAACCCTGTCGTCCGTACCCAGAGGGCCCGGGTTGTTTGGATCTGTAGAGCTGAGACTCTGAGGAGTTTCCTGACTGCTGCCGTAGGGCCAGAGGCAGGCAGAGGTTCCTGGCCCCTCGTCTGGGAAGAGAAAAACAAATTTAAAAATAAATAAAATTAAACAATAAACAAAATAAGTAAAAAAGAAAGAAGGAAGGATTAAAAAAAAACCTCAGATAGCCCCCTTCCCTCAAGAAGCTTACATTCTATCAAGGGAAATAACATTTCCATGTCTAAGAACCAGGAAGCAGAAAGGCCTCCATGACAAGATGCTCCAGACAAATTAGTTTCCTCATCTGTAAAAGGGGCTGTCATTGTGCCTGCTCCCACGCGGGAATGCCAGGATACACGTAAATGCCTTGGCAAAGCTCCAAGCAGTGGTAACTGGCCGACATTAACGGAGGGTCTGCCGTGGGCTCTACAGGCATTAGCATCCGGGCTTCCCGGCGGGGAGGGGGTGCTGTAGTCTCCCCTGTTATGGGTAAACGGAGGCTACCTGACTGAGCCAGGGTCACCCCTCCAGGAAGCGTCCGGCTCAGGTTTGAACTCGCACCTTGTCCGCAGGCCCGGGGCGTCCTTCGACTGTTGCGACCCCTTTTCCTCCCCAGGTCATAGAAAATATCTGTACCAGTCAGAAGCGCTTACAGATAGTGAGGGAACCCTCACCCCGCAGCTCCCACCTTCAGTCAGGAGGCCCGTTGGAGAAACCAGAGCCCTTACAGACACGAGCCCCACCACTGGGCTCTTCGGCGCGTCTCCTCCCGGGAGCCGGGGTTGGGAGCATGCGGGTGCACTCGCCATCCCCCCTTCGGTTTCCTGGCACCCCGCCCGTGCATGATGCAGGGTCTAGGAGGGGACGTAGGTAGAAGCCATTGTGTTCAGCAGAGTCCCCAAAGCTCGCGGTGATTCTGGGAGCCCGAAGCAGACAGACGGGGTTTTGGGAAGGACGCGTCTGGGGACAATTTGGCTGCTTTTCCAGGGAGCAAGTTCACATTTTCCTCCATTTTTTGATTCTTTATAGTATGTTTGACTGATTCTTGCTGCCTCCTAGAGTCATTAGCTTCCATTTGTCCCATTCTGGTTATTAATGCGTGGTTAGCTTTCATATCTCTTTTCCCATTTGGTTTGTACTACTTTTGAAGGTGTTGTTTTCTTCAGGGGATATATATATATATATATATATTTGGCCAATTGTATATGCATATATATATGCATTTGGCCAATTGTGTTTTTTAAGAAGTTGTTTTCTTCTGTCCGTTTTCCCTTCCTTTCCCGGGCTGTTGACTCTCTCTTGAATACCTCTCATTCCTTTCCTCATTTTTTCTTCCACCTCCCTTACTTGCCCTTAAAGTCTTTTCAGCTCTCTCAGTTTTAAAGGAAAGTGACTGGAGGAGGCCGGCCTGTCCCCTTGGAAGGGAAGGCGCAGGAAGCTGGCCTGAAGCTGCCTTCTTGCTCACCCTTGCTCCTCCATAAGCTCCCCGCGCACTTCCTTTCCTCCACCCTGCTCCCCTCAGGCATTGCACTGTCTAGCGACCCCGGTCCCTTGGCTGTTCCGCTGCATCCCGTGCTCCTCGTCACCTTCTCCTCCTGCTAGCCTGGCCTAGTTCAGTCCCAGATAAAACGCCGCCTTCCCCCCCAGCCTCCCCTCTGCCCGTGGGACGGCCGATTGTGGTTGTTTGGGGGAGCATCTCCCCATCTGACGGGGAGGCCTTTGTGCCCCGGCTCAGCAGCATGCCCGTTCCAGTAGGCTCGTTGCCCAACCTCTCCTTTCCTCCCTCCCATCCCTTCTGCTTCTCCTTCCTTTCCCCTTCCCTTTTCTCCATTCCTGTCCCGGCGGCCCTGTCTGCTCAGACTGGTTGACTCTGCAAACATAAACCAGGGGGAGGAGGGAGGAAAGAGAGGAGGGAGGAGGAAGCTGATGAGGAGACCAGATGGTGCCGGAATCCCCCGCGGATAGCCAGCTTGTATTTCAAACCCGAGCTCTGCTTCTCCCATTCGCTCACCACAGGCTCTGACAGATCAGAAGGAACGTTCCTGGCTGGATGCAAGCGGATCCTCTTCTGGGCCAGACCGAAACATCTGGCCCCCAGCAGGGCCCGCTCCAGAGAGCCCGGGCCGGCGTGTGTGCGCACATCTGGCCTGACGGAGGCGGCTGTGGCGGCCGCGTCCCCCGTGGACCCTCGCCGCCGTCGGCTTTGTCTGAGCCCAGACGGCAGCCCCGTCCCAGGGCCTGGGGACCTCTGGGACAAGCCTTCAAGCTAAGAACGGTTTAGTCTCCTCCTGTGGGGACATGTGTCTGATAGACTGGCCCGGTGAGGGGCCGAGGCCGTCTGGCTCGTGTCTCGGCTCCTCCTTGCCCGCCACAGAGGAAAGGGCCTGCTGTGGGAGTCTGAGCCTGGAGGCAGGAGCACTGGTCTGGGAGGCAGCCTCTGAGTCAGAGACATGTGTCATGGATACAGACCTGTGAGGGATGGTCACCACCCCCCGTGGTCTCCTCCGAGGGCTGGGCTCAGGATGGCCCGGAACCACTTAGAACAGGCTTCGCAAGTGGTGCATTCACTTATCCCTCCATCCGTCCATCCACCCATCCATCCCTGCACCCACCCACCCGTCCAATCCTGGCCCTTCGTTTTGTAGCAGAAGAAACTGAGACTGAGGGGAGAAAGGGGCTTGGCTGAAGGTTGCCTAGAAGCACCTGGGCCTTCCCTAGCAAGGGCTGGCTATGGGGATCACACGGCTCCTCCTTCAGACCCAGGTCATGGCCAGAAAAGGGTTATTTGCATTTCCCCACAGGCCACCCCTCTCCTGCAGTGGGAGCCCACACCAAGGTCGCCATCCATCAGTGGAGATGAATATCCCAACAGATAGCGATTTAGAATCGGTGCGGGGGCAGGGCAGCGCTGTCTGATGGATAGAATCATGGACTTGGATCCCGCAGTCCCAGATTCAAACCCTATTTCCGACACTAGCTCTGTGCCTGTGGGAAAGTTGTCAACTCCTCAGCCTCAGTTTCCTTCTCTGTAAAATTGGGTGTGTGGAATAATACCCGTCCTGGCCACCTCCTAGAGTTAGTGCGCCCATTAAATAAGGTAATTTACATATAACGCCTTTATCGTAAGCCTGTAAGTATAAAATAAAGGGGAGCTGTCTCTAGGATTGTTTTAGCTCAGATAATTTTAGCTTATCAGCCCCTTCCCCTTCATCTTCTTTTCCATGATGAGAGCTTCATCTTTAGTCTGTCACTCTGACAATAATAATAATAAAACCGGCACATATACATGTGTACGTGTGTGTGTATGTACACACACATACATATATAATGTGTACTATGTGCCAGGTACTGTGTAAACACTTTACAGGCATCTCATTTTATCCTTACGAGAGCCCCGAAAGGTAGGTGTTACTATAATGCCCCAGAAAACTGAGGCAAACAAGGGTCACAAAGCTAGAAATGTCTCCGGTCAGATTTGAACCCACCTGCAGGCAAAGGAGACAGAGACAGAGCTGTCCCTAGCAAACTACTCCAGCCTTGCTTTTCTTGGTCAGTCGGCATTTATTAAAGTACTACAATAGACTAGGTAGCTCAGTGGAAGGAGCGCCGGGTCAGAAAGAACTCAGTTCATGTGGCTACAGACATTCATTAGCTGTGTGACCCTGGGCAAATTACTTCACCCTGTTTGCCTCGGTTTCCCCATCTGTAAAATGAGCTGGAGAAGGAGTGGCGGCGAACCGCTGTAACATGTTTGCCAAATAAGTCCCTTGAGGAGCTCCTTTTCTGCCAGGGGAGATAACACACAAATAACTACAAGCATATATGTATGTACAGATTAGATGAAAGGCCATTTCAGAGAGGAGCCATTAACAGTTGGGGGTGCGAGGACAGGATAGAAAAGGCTTTTGAGCTGAATCTTGGCAAGAGTCGCATTCTGCTTTTCATACGTAATTGTGGATTTGCCTCCTTGGGAAAGGGTTTTTTCCATCTTTATATCTTGATAATGAGCGTGGTCCTCTCTCCGTGTTTCTGTCCTCCCACTCCCACCCGCACCCTGGATCTATTATGTCATCAGTATCTTCTTAGTCCCTCCAGCCGCACTTAGTGCCATTCATTCTCCTTTTTCCCCCCTTGAAATCCTCCCTTAGAAGGTCCATTCCAAGGCTCTGAGCTTTCCTGTCCCTTACCCCTTTCTTTTGGGACACGATCGGTCCGTCTCTTCTTCCAGTCTGGCCTCTGTCCTGATGATGTTGTCCAGACCATTTCTGTAGAAGGCTTCATTTATAATAAACATAACTTAACTCACATCCACCAGTCACTTAACTTTTACCTTTTCGTTAACCCCAAGCCCAAGAAACTTGTATTAGTTCACTGCCCTGCTGTAGAACCAGAAGGTTATTGATGGGTAAGAGGTACCTTTGTTCTAAAGGGAAACGCGAGGTTGTTCCCAAGGGAAACGCGAGGTTGTTCCCAGAGGCATCCTAGCTCGCCGTCGTTCCCGTTTCAGGTTTTTGTTTGCTTGTTTGGGGGGATTTGGGTTTTCTGGGTTTTGACCTATCTGTAATATCCATTCTCCTTTTATTACCGATTTATCTGCTTCGTGGCTTTGCCATACAGTTACATGCCCTGATCTGAACGAAGGGCATTCTTCTTCCACTTGATTTTTCCTGATTGGATGATTGGACAGGTTCTGCAGCATTCTGGGGCCTGAGGTAGTTAACCTACTATCATCCATCAATAGGGGTATCTGTGGGACTCCTCTTTTTCCATTGGATCTCCACACTGGCTGCCTCCCATGGTGCCATTTTGCATTATAAGTACAGGGTCATCAAATAAGATTTATACCTTTTGAGGAATGATGGTGATGATAGTATCTCCCATAATCCTTGCCTTTACCCATTTTATTTCTTTTGAATGAAATATAATAATATAATATCTAACACATAGGTTATATATAATATATAATACATATGATATTATATTATTACATTATATATAATAGTTGGTGTTTGTATTCTAAGATTTGAACTCATTTTGGTTTTTGGTATTCATTACAACCCTGTGGGGTGGGTGCTGTTATCGACCCCATTTTACAAATAAGGGAACCAGGGCCCAGAAGACTTGTCCAAGGTCAGAGAGCCCATAAGTGTCCGAGGCAGGATTAAAACACAAGTTTTCCTGAGGCCAGTCCCACCTCTACTACGACTTGTATACCTTTGACACAATGTGCTGAGAGCTTATAAGGTGACTGTGCCGACCCAAATGCTACTTTATAGCCAGCACATAATAAGTACACAGCGGGAGCTCTTCTCTATTTTTTTCAGTTATTTAAGTGACTGTAAGGATGTAGTCAGTTGTGAAGTCCTTGTGAGTGCCAGCCTGTTCCCTGCCCAGACCATCAAACCAGCCTTGAATGCCTGTGTGGATACTGTTACAGAAATCCCATGGAGATGGGAAAATTAGTGTGGAGGCCTGTTTTTTGATAGTCATACATCCCATGGTAATGGGGGGCGGGGGAAAGGTTTCCCCCTGCAGTAAGGGGTATCTCCCCCTCCATCGAGTCCCTGGAGCATCAGCCCTTCATCACTTGTGTCACTTCCCCCAAGAACGTCCTCCCTTTTTATCTGGGTCTGATGCAGCCGTTCCTCCCATCTTTTCTTTCGTGACCTCCATTTCTACTTCCTTGTGCAAAATCATGAGGTGAGAGGCCAAAACATGGCAACTTCAGTGTCCTCAATGATGAGGAAAGTATGTTAGAGGTTATTCTGGCTTAAATAGCTCTTGTCAATCTGGACTGTGGACATTGTTCTTTCTTATCATTGCAGTGATTTTGTAAAGTCGTGTTCCTTTCTTCTGTTTCTTGAGATAACACTGCCCCAAGTTCTCCATGTTATGCAAATGAATGAATGAATACAGAGTCATTTATTAAGCACTGAGCTGAGTGCTGAGGCTAGCCAAAGAAAGGGGGAGGTAGTCCTGCCTTCACAGAGCTTATCTTCTGATAGGGAGAGAAAATACAGATAAAGGGGCACCCTGATAGTGTTGTGATATAGGCAATTGGGTGCATAATTCTGGCAGCCAGAGGCAATGATCAAAATGCTTTTCAGCATTGATTAATTAAATTCCAGACCTAGGAATTAAGAAGGGCGGTTCAGATTGGGCGAGTAGGAATGGCCCAAAGATGACAAGGGAGAAGATGCCCAGGTAGTTAAGTGAAGCTTCAGTACTAGGGCTCTGCTGCAAAAGTTCTGAATTTGGGGAAGGTTCGAATCTGTTGCCCTGAAAGGTCATTTCTCTTCTCTTGGGAAAGAAACCATGTATTTGATGGCTGGGATGACTCTTTTGGGGTCCTGTGATGGCGATTGATTTACATTGGCCATGGTGATCTTTCAGTATAATGTCATTTTACAACGGCTTGTTTAAATAGATCAGGTTGGAGTTGCCTCAATTAAGTACCATCTTTTTTCATTTTTTTTTATTTCTTGTATTAATTTTCATCTTTTACAAATCAGTCGTCCTGCTGTACACAAAGAACTGTTTTAGAGACATGCTCATGTTGGTAAATAGTCATTCTCTGTTATTGGAATCAATTTGATTGTTGTTATTATAATATATATTATAATATAGTATATTGGTGGGTAATATATATATTATGTAATAATTGTATATATTACATAATGTATAATATTATAATAATACCTACAGGCACCATGCTAAGTGCTTTGCAAAGGTCATCTCATTTTATCTTCACCACAATCCTTCGAGGCTGTTATTACTTTGTTTTGTAGTTGAGGAAACTGAGTCGAAGAAAGGTTGAGTGCCCTGCCAGCATCACACAGCCATTCCCAGGCCAGATTTGAACATAGATGTTTCTGATTCTGGGCTTGACCCTCAGTCTGCTGGGTCACCAGATGCCCAGAAGGGCTCTCTGACACAAAATGTGCTCAATTCCTTGACATTTTCTTAAATTCCAAGCATTCTGTTGTCATAGGATCACGGAGCTGGAAGAGAAAAGGACCTCAGAGGCCACAAACTCCCTATTCTACAGGTGGGGAAACTGAGGCCCAGGGAAATCGAGCAATTTGTCCCAAAGTGGTGTCTGAGGCAGGATTCCAAGTTAAGGTCCTGTGACTACAGTTCCTGCCATTGTTTCCACCGAACTCATCAAAGCCAGTAGAACATATCAGCAAAGGGCCAGCCTGCAGGTGAAAACTGGGCCATTCTTAATGAGGTTGTTCCTCAGCAGTCAGTCAGCCTATCATTGTGACAGGGACCAGGGCCTTCCCAGCTTGGGCGGACCTGCCGGAGCCCGAGTAGTGCGGTCGTGGCCTTCAGGAACCTAGGGTCTCCTCCATGTCCCAGTGAGGCATCTGGTGGGGGGTGGGAGGGTAGATTTAGGAGCCTAATATATGGTTTTTGGTAATAATAGTATTAGTTGTACAAGAGTTATTTAGTGCTTTCTATGTGCCAGGTGCTGGGCTCAGTGCCTCACAAATAGGATCTCATTTGATACAACAGTCCTGGGAGATGGGTATTCTCATTCACTCTCTTTTACATAAAGGGAAACTGAGGCCCAGGGAAGTTACCTACTCAGGATGACACCGCTAGTATCTGAAACTGGTTTGAATGTGAGTCTTCCTGACTTCCTCTCTGTCCACTATGTCATAAATACTTGTTGGATGGATTTAATGGAACTGACACTGAAGAGTAAAAAAATCCATCCCCCTCTGAAAACTCCACCTTTAAGAAGGACTCGGGCAGGGTTTCGCCCTGCTGTTGGCGCCCCTCCGACCCACACTGTAACCTCCCCGTTCCTTCTCATTGCCGCTGGCTCCTCGGAGGAATCCCGCCCATGTTGTCCGTTTTTAACGTTTTATGAATAACTGTCACGTAATTCACACTCTCCTTGCAGGATCGGCCGGCCCCTCTGTCCCCACAGAAGCTGGTGCGGTGTCCTCTGCCAGCTCCTGGTGAATGAGACCTCAGAGACCATTTAGACCATCCTTTGTCTGGGCAAAGAGCACCATTACCCACCAATGTTCCTCCAGCCTTTGCTTGAAAGGCCTTTGCCGAGCTCCCTCTGGAGACCATTCATCCTGCTTCTGAGTAACAGTGATGATTGGGAAGCTTTCCCTGAGGCCTCTCTCCGCCTTGTTCTTGGTCCTGCCCAAGGCTGGAAGGCAGCCTCCGTGTCCCTGCTTTTCTAGTTTGACCGTTGGTGTTCTTAGTCTGATTCACCATGGTCTGGAGTTTGTGCTGGCTAAAAATCCCCTTCCTGATCCTTTTCTTCAGGTGAATCGGTATCTACCCACCCAACTCAATCAGTTGGTCTTGACCGTAGATTGGATGGCAGGGAGAGAAAGGAGCGAGATGGAGGGCTGAGCTGATAATGATGCCCATGTTATAAATACCGGGCACGGTATTGCAAACTCTGAGGTCTGGTACTAGTTTAGTAAGAATTGGGGTGTACACTGGGATACTCAGGGAAGGGTTAAGCAGAAAGTGCCGGCAGTGGGATTGTGGAGGAGATTTTTAGCGAATTACAAACTCGATGCTTGTCCATGGGTAAGAGGCAGCAAGGAAGTGCCATCTTGGGAGGCGTTCTCATAAGTAGTGGGCCCAGGATTAAGGAAGCGCACATCTGGCTGGGCTCCGGCTTGACAATAGCTCACTGTGGGTGCCATTGAGGGAGCTGGATCGGCAGAGATCCACAGGAGAGGGCCCGGGATGCTGGAGGGGCTTCCAGATCATGGCCCGCAAGAACAAGAATTCTGTTATATTCTATCAGGGAGACTTATGAAACCATAGACAAAAGAGATACTAGGAGGACGGCCAGTTGGCGAGGTGTATAGCGCATGAGCCCAGGAGTTGAGGAGCCGAATCCGGCTTCAGACACTTAACACTTACTGCTGTGTGATCCTGGGCAAGTCACTTAAATCCAAAAATTACCTCTGGGGGGAAAAAACAAACTCTAGGTGAAAGAAATAAGTATCTGGGAAGGTAGCCCTGGAGCCAGTCTTGCTGAAAGGGGAACTTGAACTCTTTGATGACATTTGTTTTTTATTCTGGAGATGTTGGGAAGCTACCACGTCTTTAAGGAGATGACTATCATAGCATCATAGAACTTGGATTCAGAACTGAAAGGGAATTTAGAGTTTATCTAGTCCAACTGTCTCAATTTATGGATAAGAAAATGGAGTCCTTGAGAGGTTAGATGACTTACTTGCCCATGATCACAGAGCAAAGCCGGGATTCAAACCGAGGTGGTTCTCCACCTTGAACAACCCATCGGCATAATCTGTTGCTTCATGCTGCATCTGTTATTTGAGTTCCCTCGCAGCATGTGGGTTTGGGGCTGGTCTTGGGAATGAGAAATCCAGCAATTCAAACACTTCCCTTGGCCAAGACACAGAATTGGTAACTGTTGTGAGCACATAGCTTTGGTGAAGGAGCAGACACTGACCGGGGCCACAGCTGCCCGTACCGCCGACCGGGGCCACCTCTGTCTGTACCGCCGACCGAGGCCACAGCTGCCCATACCGCCGACCGGGGCCACAGCTGCCCATACTGCTGACCGGGGCCACCTCTGTCCATATCGCTGACCGGGGCCACAGCTGCCCGTACCGCCGACCGAGGCCACAGCTGCCCGTACCGCTGACCTAACTGGTTGTTGTGAGCAGGAGCTTTCCAGTCCTGCATCAGAGACAGAGTCTCGTACTCTGATATTCCATGTCGTCATCCACAAAACCCCACTCACAACAAGCTTCTTTCCTTCCATCCTAAAACTCACTAAAATGAATCAGGGAAGAAGAAAAAAAAGATTGTGCAAGAGGCCGAGCAAAGAAAATCGGATTGCAGTGTGTGAAGTGATTTCAGAAGGGGCCTGGGGAATACGTGGTCTCCAGACTGCCAAGTTAGAGCAAGTATAAAATCTACAAACAAGCCGGAGATCTGTCCCGGCTGATCTCATTATGAGGCCTGCTTGGGATAGAGAAATCCTGTTAGAGTGTGTGAAGGGCTGGATTTCCAGGGGAAAACTCCCAAGTAACGTGTTTAGCTCATTTCGGCCTTGTTCTGATACACGGGTGGTTTCAGGTTTAAAGGGAGTACGTTTTTAAAGGAAATACATTTGTTGGGTCTTCCATGGACCCAGAGGCAGTGAGGTGGCAAGATGCCCTCTTGTTCTGGAAACAGAAGCTTACGACCCAGATCTTGAGGCACCTGAGGTGATGAGCAGATGTGAGGGCCTCTTGACTTAGAAGTGCACCGTCCCAGCCTGGCCTGGTCTTCTCTTCACCAGTCAGACCTTCCCCTCCCTCCCCTCTCCTCCACCCCCAGCACAGTCAGGCCTTTCCCCTTCCTTTGACAGCATCCTTTTACCTAGCCAGTGCATTCTCTCCTGGAACCGGGCCTTCTTGTCCCGCCTGCTGCCTATCCCTGCACCCAGATCAGACCCTTGCCTTGCCAATGTAGCCTGCCTGCCTTCCTTCCTTCCTCCCTCCTTTTCCTTCCTTCCTTCCTCCCTTCTTTCCTCCCTCCCTCCTTCCTTCCTTCCATTGACCTCCCCTGCCTAATAAGTATTAACGCTAACTGGCATTTGATAATAAATAATAACCATGAGTAGAATTTAAATGATAACAAAACCTAGCACTTGACGCCTTAAAGCACTTTGCACTTGACGCATCATTCACTCGTCCCTTATTGTTCCTTTTGCAGATGGGAAAACTGAAGCACCTTGAGATTAAGTGACTGTCTGTGGTCCCAGTTAGTGCCTGAAGGAGGATTTTAATTCACTTCTTACTGACTCCAAGTTCAGGACTCTGCCCACTGGGCCGTATGGCCGCCTCTTTCCAACGAGGCCTTTGGGCTTTGATTCAGCCTTGGTTCTCTCCTTACCTTTCCAGAGTGAAGCTAATGCCAGATCACGCTCACTGCCCCCCCTTCCGTCTCTGCCGGTCCCACTGTCCCCGCTCGCCCTCCCAACCTCTGCCCCCCAGACTCTGCCCGAGATTCTGTGTCCCAGGCCCGGCTCCCTGGGTCTGGAAGGAGCTGGACCCCTTGAGTCCAGGCTAACCTTCGGTGTGACGGGGGCAGCCCCAGGACAGCCACCATCGCGGGCAGCTGAAGGCTGGGCCTGGTGGGATGGACCCTGGGCCTTGAAGCAATAAATGCTGAGTTCTGTCTGCCCTAGAGCTCGGGGCCCGGGAACAGCCAAGTGGGCAGAAGCATGGGGGGCGTCTGCCCGCACCCGTGCTTCCCCATCTCTGGCCTTCTGCCAGCCCCTGCCCTGAGCGCATGCGGCCCACCCCGGGGGCAGCGCGGTACAGGGGAGACAAGGCCAGACTTAGGAAGGAGAGACTGGCAGCCTTGGGGGAAAGCCCTAACCTCTCTGTCCCCATCTTTAAAATGAGGGGATTGGACCAGATGAGGGCCCTTCCTGCAAAAAAGACTACAAATGGGGCACTAGGTGGTGCAGTGGGTAGAGCACCGGCTCTGAGTTCAAATCCGACCTCAGATACTTAACATTTCCTGGCTGTGTGACCCTGGGCAAGTCACTTCACCCCAATGGCCTCAGCCAAAAAAATGAATAAATAAAAATAAATACTACAAACCTGTGATTCACTGTCTTCCCTACTCAGTGCATAACCCTCGGCGGGTCATTGCTCTGTACCTCAGTTTCCTTATCTGTCCTAAGGAGGTTGAGCTACTTAATCTTTTGGCTCAGTCCTTCCAGGAGCTCCAATCAGTGCTGATCATGCCCTTTTCAGAGCGTCAGCCCCTCCTTCCAGCCATCCCCTTGTCTAAAAAAGAAGGAAGAAATCCTTCCAAGCTGCAGGAACAAAGCCTGCTGTGGCTTTGAGGCCTCGGCCGGAATGAAGGCCAGAAAGGCTCCCCCTCCCTCTCCCCACCCCCTCCTCCTCTCCATCCCCTCCCCCTCCCCACCCACCGGCCCCAGCAGCTGGAGCTTCCAATCTCCTGGAAAATGAAGGCAGATGATTCAATTTGGCCCGAGCTCCGAGCACGCTTCCCTGGCCCCTGTGCGTGTGCCGGAGATAATGAACAAATCCCGTGCGCTGGCTGAGGCTGCGGGGCTCGGGGCCTCCCTGGAGGAGGCACCGGGTTTGGCGGGGCTAATGGGGGCCCACTCTCGGACCCCTCAGACAGCTTTCAAGGTAAATAAGTGCAAGGGCAAAGAAGGCAGGGTTTCGGAGCCCCTGGGATAGGGCCGCTCTGCTCAGGGACAGTTCTGCCTTTGTTCTCCCAGAATCCTCCTTTCTCTGGAGCTGGGACTTCAGCTGTGATCGAGTGAGGGGGAGGAGGCAGTGGGCAGAGGGTACCTCCCACACACACCCCCCCCCCTCGGTCTCTTAGCGGTTTGTAAGTGTCCCCCTCAGGCTGCGCATCCGAGGGGGTTGGATGATGGGTTAACTCGGTCCGTTGCTGCACAAGCTCCCTAGAGGGTAGCGGGCTTATAGCTGGAAGGGACCTGGAAATCCACCCCTTAATCTCATGTTGAGGAAATGGAGCCTCAGAAGCTAATCACACATGCAATGCTTAGAGACCCCCCAAAGCAGCCCGTTTCCCTTTGGGACAAGTATAACAATAACAATGGCTTATATGTCTGTAACGCACTAAGACTGACAAAGCGCTTTGCAGACAGTCTCTTATTTGGGAGATAGTATCTTGTTGGGAGACGGGGACTGTTGTTATCATTCCCATTTCACAGATGCAGAAACTGAGGCTGAAGGGCAATTGTTCAGGGTTATGTGCACCATTTGAACTCGGATCTTTGTTACTCTAGGCCCCAGACTCTGTTTCCTAACTGTAAGCCCTCTGTTACACTCACTGACCATTGCTCTGCCTCTGATCACTGGGGCCAAGCAGAGTGAGCTGAATCCTTGGGCTTGTGGCAGACCTTGGGGACAGTGGGGGTCGGGCTGGAATTCGGGGCTTCCGTTGCCCGGGAGGCCGTGTCTGGGGCTTGCTGGGAGCTTGCTCCTGGTAGGGGCCTGTTTATCTGGGACGGTTCCACGAGAAGCTGGGGGGCGGCAGTGACGCCGCTTTCCACCGGCTGCGTACCCGCTCTCCCCTCGGCCCGGCCGCCGGTGTTTTCCCCATGCCCCATGGGGGCTCGGTGAGGGAGGGCCCAAGGGGCGCCTCAGCCCTCCGCCCCCCTTTCCGGTGGCAGGGCTGGGCACGGAGGAAGAGGCGTCCCCGGCCTGGGCAGAGGGAGGCAGAACATGGCGCTGGGGAGCCACGAAGGCGCCCGGCCTGTGAGCGGCCACGGCCACCGTGGGAAGGGCTTCCCAAGGCCCCGGGGTCCCGCCGGGCCTGGCGTGGGGGCCGCTCCCTCGGGCTCCGACAAGGGGCTCCTCGTGGTTTCTCTTTAGTAGGTCCCGGGGATGGCCGTTCAGGTTTGTAATTGTTTTGAGTTTGTTTTTAACGTGTGTTGCTTTATGAATTGTGTTGAGAGAAAAATCAGAACAAAGGGAAAAACCACGGGAGAGAGTAAAAAACACAGAAAAGAAGTGAGTGTGGCAGGCGCTGATACACACTCGGTCTCCTTAGCGCTTCCCTGCGTGCGGGCGGCGTTTTCTCCCAAAGGCCGCGGGGATCGCTGGGGACCGCCAAGATGCACCAGGCCCCTGAGAATCGGCCGTCACAGATTCTCGCTGTTACAGGGGATGAGGGAGTCCTGGCTCTGCTCGTTTTGCTCAAGATCAGTTCTAAATGGTTTGTTGTGGTTGTTGTTTTGCTGCGGTCACTGGGGTTCAGGGACTCACCCAGGGTCCCACAGCCAGGAAGGGTCTGAGCCAGATTTGAACCTGGGTGCTCCCAACTCCAGGGCCGCTGGTTCATCCAGCACGCCCCCCAGCTGTCCCCGGCCCTGCACACCTTCCTAGGCCTTTCTGAAATCTCGTGCTCACCACTTTCACCAAACAGGGACATTCTGTCCCCTTCACGTGCCACATCAAGCTCGGCCACCCCCAGGGAAGGCGTCCACTCCTTTCCCAGGTCTCTGCTGCCACAGAAAGAGCACATTTGCACATTCCCCCCTTTGGGGCCTCCTTGGGACACTAAGGCCGGTCGGGTTCTCGTCTCTGTGCCAGCACTGAGCGTGGCCCACAAAAGGCGCTTAATACATGCTAGTTGCAGTGGGTTGGAATCCATGGTGGCGCCAGGCGCTGAGGGAGGATCAAGGGGGCAGCCTCACTCACCCTGGAGACTCGCCCGACCTCTTTGTGCAGAAAGCGTTTTTTACACCTGGGCAGCCCCTCGGAGGCCTTTCCCCAGATGGCGAGGGCTGGACCAGGCCCACGAGGGAGGCAGAAAACCTTCTGTTCCCATGGAAACCCTGAGGCCTGGGGAATTGATCTGTCAGGCAGGGGGTCCAAGGCTCGGCTCCTGATCCTTTCGCTAATCCCCTAACCTGCTCAGCCTCCATGGAGCCCCTCACGTGGCTCCTCAGGATAATTACGGCGAGCAGCTGGACTTGGGAGCCATGTGGGAGCCCGGGGCTTGGCTGCAGATGAGCTCTACCTGGAGGTGCCGGCTGTGGGGTCCCGGGGAGGAAACCACAAGTGGGGGCCCCAGAAAAACGTCAAGCTTCTGCCTTGGCCTCCATCAGCTGAGAGGACTAGACTAGGGATTTGCTAAGGTTCCCTTCTCATTTCTGACCTTATGTTCTAAGGGCCCTCCCGGCTCTGATCTCCTGGGTTCTAAGGGCCCTCCCGGCCCTGACCTCCTGGGTTCTAAGGGCCCTGCCGGCCCTGACCTCCTGGGTTCTAAGGTGGCTCCAAGCTCTGGCATTCTCTGTTCTAAGGGCCTTCCTGGCCCTGACCTCCTGGGTTCTAAGGGCCCTCCTGGCCCTGACCTCTTGGGTTCTAAGGGTCCTCCTGGCCCTGACCTCTTGGGTTCTAAGGGCCCTCCTGGCCCTGACCTCCTGGGTTCTAAGGGCCCTCCTGGCCCTGACCTCTTGGGTTCTAAGGGCCCTCCTGGCCCTGACCTCCTGGGTTCTAAGGCCCCTTGAGGCTCCGACATCCTGTGTGTCCAGTTCTGGGAATACTCGATCACCCTGGAGAAGGACTGGTGTTGCTCCTGGGGCTGCTCTGACCACACGGAGCCAGAGTAGTAGGCCCACTCATCCTTAGACTCCCAGGTTGGAGTTGGGTCTAACCCTGGGCCGGGGAGGGCCTCCTGGCTGTGGGCCTGGCACCCGCACCATCCAAGTGCCGATATCCGTAAAGCTGGGCTTTGCCAGCTTCCTGGGGCACGGTGTTAGAGCTGGGTCCAGTTGGCCATGGAAGCTGCTTGTGACTGTGTGGCTGTTCTCTTCTTCCTTGCCATCCCTTTTATCCTTATATCCCTTCCTTTCAACCCCAGGAATCCCTTCCTCTTCTCCTTAGTCCTTCCTCCCTTTGGAGGCAGCAGGATGGCACATTGATTGGAACGCTGGGTTTGGAGTTGGGAAAAACCAAATTTGAGTCTAGCCTCAGTCACTGACTAGCTGTGTGACCCTGTCACTTGGCTTATTTCCTCATCTGTAAAATGGGAATAACAGGGTTGTGGGATCCCAGCCTCCTGAATGGAGGAAGTACTCCATTCGAGCGTCTCGGTCCTAAGTCTGGTGACCCAGACGGTAGCCCCTCCCGAGGGACAGGGTCACCTGGGCCTGCCCCGGCCCTTCGGGGCCTAAAATATACTATACATTTTGTGTGTGAGTGTGTGTGACACTATTTTCACCTGTTGCATTTCTCTAAAGCTTAGATAAAGCTCACATGCAATAGTGGTGCCAGGGGGTGCAGGTGACATTTGCAGGGCACTGACAATATTTCCCTAAGAGCCGGGGGAGTGTGATGTTGTCTGAACTGCCATCTTGAGAAACATGGATGCCATTGGGGGAGGGAATGGGATAAAGGAGGGAGGTTTGCCCATCAACTTCCTGATGGGGTCTGGGAAAAAATGTGTCAGTAGCGCAGACAGAGGGTGGACAGCTCTAACTGAATGTGCCCGTTTTAATTTAGAGGGAGGGCTCTCAAACAGCTCATTAGCGGAGCCACGCTCTTGCTAGGGATCTCTGCTATGAGTGGGGGGAGCTTCTTGGCTGGGGGAGGGGGGGCACCAAGACCTTTGGATTCAGGGATAGGGTGCAGACTTCCTAACTTTCTGGTGGATGCGAGGTCATTTCTCCAATAGAACATGGCTGAAAAAGACCAGGCCAGTTAAATCTTTTAAAGTTTGTGGAGCTCGAACCCTAAGTTGAGAAGAATGGAGAGGGTGCGAGGGCCCCCTCAGCTTTTAGAATGTGAGAGGATCTTGTTGCTAGTGATGGCAGGAGAGTCCCAGAGACCCCAGGAAAGTGCTCTATTGGAAAGACTGACTGCATGCAGAATCGGGAGAAACTTGGGGTTCAGGCTCTGTCTCGTGTGGCTGTTCTGAGGCATTGACAAGTGAGCTTAGCACCCAGATTCTGAGCTTCCTCATCCTTTAAAATAAAGGCAACTCCTTATAAATTTGTGGGGAGGGTCCAATACGGTAATAAATGTAGAATGCGTTAGATACCATCTTGTATGGCTGTGTGTTGTTATTTTTACTTTTTTCTTGGAGGTTGTGGCTCAGAGAATCAGTCAATGAATATTAGAGGTGGAGCAGTGGTTAGAGCACAGGGCCTCAAGTTAGGAAGGTCCGAGTTCAAATCCAGCCTCAGAGACTTATTTGCTGGACAAGTCACTTCACCCTGTTTACCTCGGTTTCTTCATCTGGGAATCGAGCTAGAGAAGGAAATGGCAAAGCACTCCCAGTGTCTTGTGACAAGTGTAACTCGTGAAGAGTTAGATGACTGAACAAGGATCACAGCCTTACTGAGCATTAGGGGCTGGTAATAAATCATCCATCAGTAAACATTTATTAAACATCTGCTGTATGTCTGCTTGAGAGACTTGGGCTGAGAGTATATAGTCAGTATATATATATAATGCTTTTTTAAAGCATTAAGTACCCATTTTAAAGATTGAGGTTTGGTGTCAATAGTCAGTAAACATTTGTTAAATACCTACTATGTGCCAGGCACTGTGCCAAACAGGAATAAGAAAGAAAATAAATAGGAAAGTCAGGCCCTGCCCTCAAGGAACTTATAATCCAATGAGAGGAAGACAACATGTAGGAAAAGCTTTGGGGGGGGGACAGTGCCCCAAGGAGTGCCCGACTTGGGGGCATCATGTTCTGTGGAGTCCAAACTGAGCAGGACTGCTAGTGGAAAGTGGACCATTACCTGGAACCATCTTGAGTCCAGGCCATTGAAAGTAGGGGAGGTATAGAACCCATGAGGCTCATGGGCTTCAAGTATCTGAAGGCCTAAGGAGCAGGCCCAAAAGCCTTGGAGCCAGGGGGTCTCACTGCCTGACGGGAAGGGGCTGCCTAGCTGAGGATGCTGGCCAACCCCTGGTTATTGGGGTACAGTTAGGAGGGTTCTAACCCCTCTCCCCCAATCTGAATCTCCAGGATGCTGGAAGATAAAATACCTTGGAACAGCCCCAGTGCAGTTGTGGGGAACAGATAAAATCCTGAGAGAGCTTGGCGTCCCATGGAACACCGACTGTGTGTGTGTGTGTGGTGATTGATAAGGATCATTACTGTTGGAAGTGAATACTGCAGGGAGAATCGTCAGTGCTGGGTCTGGCCCAGGATGAGCCTTCAGAGTCTGGAGCTGGCCGAGGGTCAGCCTGGTGTTTGGGAGGCACTTTGGGGCTGGCCCTAGGGATGTTCTGGGGGCAGCTTTTGTGATCTTGGGGAAGTTACTCAACCATGTTCTAGGACAGTGTCCTCCAGTTCAAATAGGAACAGATCTCTGATAGTTGTGTGTTGATTCAGAAAAGCACAAATTCATACTGTCTGTGTTGTAATGGATTTTATTTTGTTAAGCGTTTTTAGCCCAGCTCAGAACTCTGGGAGCTTTGAATGATGTCTCTGTGTTAAGAGATGTGCCCATCTCAATTGTCACAGGGAGTTTTTTCACCTGGAAATTCCTCAACCAATAATGTCCACCAAAGGACGGCTTCCAGTCTCCCGTCAAGACTCTTTACTTCTTAAAAAAAACATTGTCTTTCTGGGGGCAAAAGAAAGATCATTGTCGTTTTCCAGCATTTCCTTCCCCAACCTTTTCCCTTCATTTTAGTCTTGAGTGAATCCCATATACTTAGCCCAGAATAAGGCTCGTGTTGGGCACCTTTGTATGCTTAAAGCATCCAGCTGGGCCTCAGATGCCTGGGGTGGACGTTCCCTCGAGTCCCAAATGACCCTGCAGGGGCTGGCCCCCTTCCCATGCCCACCGACTCCCACAGGCGCCCGGCTCTGACACACTCTCCTCCTTGTTCTCCAGATGAAGGTCCCTTCAGGCAAAGGCGGCAGCAGAAACAGTGAAGAGGACAGTGTCCGAGAAGCGACCAGCTCCCAGTGGAGCAGCTCCCGGGACCAGCTCAGCGACGTAAGTACCTGCTACCCCCCATGTGTCCGGGGCCTCTCTGGCCTGGAGCTCCACTGCCAGGACTGCTAAAAAGGGGTCCACGTCAGCGAGGGTCCTGGGACGGGAAGGGAGGCCCCTGTGGGGCCCAGGGCCTCTCCGCTCAGTACAGGGCCTGGCCTGGAGCTCCACTGCTGGGACTGCTAGAAAGGGTCCAGAGACCTGGGACAGGAAGTGGGGCCCAACGCCCTGGGCAGGAGGCCCGGAGCAGTCAGCAGCAGGGCCGCCGGCTAGCTCCACGTGCAGGCTTTTTTGTGTGTTAGCAATTAGCATTTTGCCTTCATTAAAACATGATTTTTTACTAATTAGGCCCTTTCCCGTTAGGAGGGATTTAAGCGGAGAACAATAATCAAACACTGGCACGAGCATGTCTGAAATATTAAATTTAACATTTCAATGGCGAGCCGAGGCAGTCCCCGGGCGCGGAGTTTTCATGTTGAGTTCTATTAATGTGAAATATGCTTCATAACTAAAACCTGTCACAGGAACTGGCTCGCAGCAGCCAAATCCAATTGGACAGTTAATTTAGCTTTCAAATTGAAAACACCACCTCACTCAGGATGCTAGGGCTGGCCAGGGAGGGGAGGCCGGGGCGGGGGCGGGGGCGAGGGCCTCTGCTGGCCCGAGGTGTGTGCAGTTAGAGCTTTCAGAGCCCCCTCCTGAGAGAGAGGGAGGAGAGGGAGACGTGGAAACAGCCCCCACCGATGTGTTTAAAAGCTGAAAGTATTTATTAAAAATGTCAGCAGAAAAGTGCTTCTGGCAGATTAAAGTGGGATTCGGGCTGACAGCCTGACAGGGAGTGTGATGGGGAGAATTCTCTCTCCATGTGCAGAGCCTTGAATGGGGCTTTGTAAACGGCCCACGCAGAGGCAGGGAGGATGGGAGGTTCTGTCCAGGCAGCAGAGGCAGGGAGGATGGGAGGTTCCATCCCCAGCAGAGAGAGGCAGGGAGGACGAGAGGCTCCATCCCCAGGAGGGAGAGGCAGGGAGGATATGAGGCTACATCCCAGCAGCACAGGCAGGGAAGATGGGAGGCTCCATCCCTAACAGAGAAGCATTAAAAACCACATAGATTGTCTTTTTTGATGCCCAAGATAACCCCCAGGTAGGTTACAGATGAAACAGAACCAGTGAGCCAAAGATTCAGGTTTTCCTGATTCCAAAGCCTGAGAGACTCCTCTCTATCTCTTCGCATCTGTCTGTCTGTCTTTCCATCTCTCTCTGTCTCTGTGTGTCTCTCTGTGTCTTTCCCTGTCTCTGTTTCTTTGTCTCTGTCTCTCTCTCTGTCTTTGTCTCTCTCTCTCTCCCTGTCTCTCTTCCTCCCTCCCCCCACCTCTATCTCTCTCATCCCCCCCTCTCCCCGCTCCACAGCTGTCTTATACTTGCCAACGTGATTTTTTAATCCTTCATATATAGACTTTACACTTATCCCCATTGATTTCATCTCAGTGGATTAAGGGCTCACCCAGATCTGTCCATATCCTGACAGTATCAGCCCAAGTGTCAGCTTTCCCAGCCTTGCTATCCCCTGCACGTTGGATGGGAGCGGCCTCTGTACCTTATCCTACCATTGGTAAAAGCACCCAGGAGGGCAGGCCCAACCACAGACTTTGGGTTTTTCACTTCAGACCCTCCTGCCAAATAAATATGGAGTCAAACGTTACATTTAACTTTTTATATGAAAATCCAGGAAATCCAAGAGGGATCTAGGTAGTCAAGTCTTCCCACACACCCTTCATTTTACAAATGAGGAAACTGAGGCACCAGAGACATTTATGTATTTATGAATTTCCAGCCATAGACACTTGAGGTTCTGGAGAGGGAAGGAGGAGACCCTCTCCTCCAGGAGACTATTCACTGCTTTCATATTGTTTACACTCTGTTCTTAGGGGGGCTACTAAGGTGGTTCTTATGTGGTTTGCGCCTGCTACACAACCAGTTGGAAATCCACCCTAGCTTTTGTTTCCACCTTATCCCCAGGAATCCTCTCCCTAGACTTGATTAAATCTGTGAGATTCCCCGATCTGCCCTCTACTAGCCCCTTCTTAAAGCAAAATTAAGTCACTCTGTCCTGACTTGTTCTTGGCCAAGTGATGTGACCTTCAGGATCTCTGCTTGCTTCTCAGGATATTATGGAACCTTTTATTTAATAATCCATTCTAGAGTTTTGCCAGGAATTAGGAAGAACTTCACTGGATGTTTTGCAGATTCTTCTGTTATTTCCAATTTTGTTGTTGTTGTTGTTGAAGTGTGACATGCCCAGGTTCACACAACTAGGAAATGTTAAGTATCTGAGCCTGGATTTGAACTCAGGTCCTCCTGACACTGGTCCACTGCACCACTTAGCTGCCCCTTCCTTCCAGTTTTTGTAACTAAAAACATTTGCCTGTTTAAGTCCCCTCATATCTCCCAGTCCCAGATAGTGGTACATCAGTAACCCCTGCCATTTTATTTTGTATCCTTGCATACTAATATCTATTTGTTGTCCAGCCATTTTTGAGTTGGGTATAACTCTTCATGCCGCCTGTGGGGTTTTCTTGGCAAAGATCCTGGAGTGGTTTTCCATTTCCTTCCCCAGCTTATTTTAGAGATGAGGAAACTGAGGCAAATTGGGTGACTCCTCCAAGGTCACACAGCTAATAAGGACTTGAGGTTAGATTTGAACTCGGCTCCTTCTGACTTTATGCTCTAGTCCACCACCTAGTGGCTCCTGATCATCTGTGCCCGTTGACTCAGAATCTTAAAGGGAATCTAGATATTCTCCACTTGCGTTCCAGGCATTTTCAATCCAAACACCATTCTCTTTGGGGGAGAAAAGAGAAGCTGAATAATATTTGAGTAAGTTCTGCCTTCTCTTTGCTATCCTTTATCACTGTCCATGCTTTAGTCTTACCCTTTTTTAAATATTCTTTTTCCTTTAAAGGGAATTGCTTAAAGCTGTATATTTAAAAACCAAATAAAATCTTGTAGTCTTCTTAGTCTTAATTGAAACCTCCGTTAATTCTGGGTTTTAGTTCTCCTGATACTTTCATTATCTGCTTTCTATTTTGGGTTTTGGGTTCTTATTCTTCTATTTTTTTTTTTTAAGAATCTTAAGTTGGATAATTTTTCTTATTATTTATAGCTTTTTATTTTTCAAAATACATGCAGATATAGGTTTTCAATATTTACCTTTATAAAACCTTGTGTTCCAGATTCTTCTCTCTCCTCCTCTTCCCTAGACAGAAAGCAATTTGAAATAGGTGAAACATATACAATTCTTCTAAACATCTTTCAGTTAGCTGACTTTTCTTCTTGCATTCATACTAGTTTTTTCCTTTCTTTTCAGAATTTTTTCTCTTTTTGTCTTTAGAATTTAATTCCTGAGAACTTTGCATTGTTTAAGATTATATTTTATTTATTTTCTTGAAGATCCAACTCCTCTCCCGTTGGAAAAACAAGAAACATAAAAACCCCAATTAAGTATATATATTCAAAGATAAAAAAAAATTGATTGGTTTTATTTTTTAAAAAAAGTCTCAGTCTGCAATCTGAGAACATCTTCTCTCTCTAGTCTGGAAATAGTCAGGTAACACAGCAGGGAGGGAGTGTTGGACAGGAATCGGGAAAGTCTTGTTTCAGACACTTAACTGTGTGATGGAGCAAATCTTTGCCTGCCTCCATTTCCATATGAGTAAAATGGGGAGAATGATATCACCAACTTCCCAGTGTTCTTGTGCAAGGAGATATTTGTAAAATTGTCTATAAACCTTGGAAGCGTGACACAGTGATGGTGACGATGATGATGGTCGTCCTGGTTCTCCCGGTTCTTCTCAGTCTCCTTTGCATGGGTTTATGCAGGTCTCCCCAGGTTCCTCAGAAACTGTCCCCTTCATTATTTCTCAGAGCACATAATATTCCATCATATTCGTCTATCCATTCATTCCTCCATTTCCAATTCTTTGCCACCACAAAATGAGCTGCTATAAATACCACGTGTCCCAAAAGTCTTAGCACAGTTTAAAGCTTTAATAGCCTTAACCTTCAATAAGACGTTGGGGACACCCTATATTTTTGTACATATGGGTCATTTTCCCCTTGATCTTTTTGGTGGTCTTGTAGGTGAGAGTTAATTGCCCTGGTAATGGTATTGCTGGGTCAAAGGGTACATGCGGTTGAGTAATTTTTGCTTCATCTCCACTGAATTTGCTGTTTTAGGATGAGGTAGCCCCCTTCTCTTCTGAGTGATTTGGAATATCCTGTCCCCAAATCTAGAATATAGATGAGGTGACCCTCAGCTTTGCTTCTGTATCCCAAACTGCTCCTCTAGGGTTCTCATCCTTTAAATCAGATCCACAATAACAGTTCTCTATGTTGATTCCTCTAATCTTCTGGACCATAAAGTCATCATTGGGCAAGTCAGTAACTTGATTTGGACAACGAGTGAGAACTCAAACATTTGTTCCCTCTCATCCTATTCCCTTTCCCCAGCACTGTTCATCATGTCTTTTTGTAAGGCTTATTAGCAGAGAGAGAAAGGATTCATTAAGTACAAGCTGAAAACCAAGCACTGGGCTAAGTGACTTAGAGATATCATCTCATTTGATCGCCATAAACACCCTGGGAAGTAACTACTATTATTGCCCCCAAGTTAGAGATGGGAAAACTGAGGCAGATTGGTTAAGTGACTTGCCCAAGGTCACACAGCTAGAATACACCTGAAATCCAATTTGAATTCAAGCCTCTGACGCAAATCATCCCTCCGTCCACTGCTCCCCCACTATACTCTGTACCTCACTTCTCATTTCTGTTTGTTCTCTTTTGGGGTTCCAGTGAGGTCCCCTTCCTCCAATAGATCTTTCCCGGTCCCCATTTTTGCTAGTGACTTTTTCTCTCCCTCAGATCACTCACTTGGCCATGAGTCTGTCTTTACTTGGTAAAGACATGGCTGTGTACCTGCTGTTTGCTCCCGTATGGGATGGATCGGAGGGTTTGCCCCCTTTGGGATGAATCTCAGCATTTGCTCCCCTGTGAGATGGATCGCAGGGTTTGCCCCCCTTTGGGATGGATTGCAGGGTTTGCCCCCCTTTGGGATGAATCGCAGCATTTGCTCCCCTGTGGGATGGATCGCAGGGTTTGCCCCCCTTTGGGATGAATCGCAGCATTTGCTCCCCTGTGGGATGGATCGCCGGGTTTTCCCCCTGTGGGATGATTCGGGGGTTCTGAGCCAGCGTTCCCGGCCTGACCAGGAGAAGAGAAGCCAGAGTTGTTTTCCAAGTATCTGGAGGCTTGCTTGCTGTGGGGAAATCAGGCTTTTCCAAAGTAGTTCTAAGCCGAGCGGGGACCTCTGGTCACTGAGAAGGGGCTGGTGGGCCCCGGCTGTGGGACAAGCTTCCTAATGATGGAGCCGCCCGGAGCGGTCCCGGGCCCTGTCCCCAGCCCCAGACTTTGGGCCCACCATTGATCCTCTGTAGGGTGGGTGGGGAGCCTGGGGCAGATGACGGGGCTCGGGAGGACACTTGACCTCAGCTGTCACGGGTCATCAGGAGCAGTTTCTCTGTGTCTGGGTCAGGGCCCGCCCCCAGCTGCGCTTGGGTCCCTGTGGGGCAGACCCCCATAACCCCAGAGAGCTTCAGCCGTTTCCCCAGCAGGCTTTTTTTCCCCCCAGGGCCGGGGGCTCCCCTCTTTGGGAGTGTCTGGGGCCCCTGTATGCTGGCTGTGGGGACCTCAGAGTCCTGCAGGCCTTCGGCCTCCCTGCCCTGACCCAGCCCCTCTCCCGGGCTGGGGCTAATGGATTTTCTCCCAGTCTGAATTGAATGACTCTTCCTTCATTATCATTTAAATAGGCCTGGGTTGGAGGGCAGCAGGATAATTGGGCCACGGTGGGGGCTGGGAGGTCGGCTGGATAATGGGGACCTGAGGGGAGGCCCTTGGGATAATGGGGACTTGGGGGAGGGTGGGCCTTGCAGATAATTAGGGCCAGGGGGGCACGGAGGGAAGGCCGGGCCGGGGCGGGGAGACGATTGTCACGCACTCTCGTTTTGTCGCCACAAGATGGGAACACGGTGCAGTAATTGTGTGTGCCGGGGGCTGCCCTAGTTCGAGGCGGCTCTGGCCTAATTGCCGGGGCCTGATGAATGGAGCCGGATTCCAGGCACAGCCAGGGCTCAGTGTGAGGGCTGGGGCCGGGACCAAATTGCCAATTATGGGGCCTGGAGGGGCTGGCAGGTGGGGCCTCCGAGGGGGGCGGGGGCGGTGGGGGAGGGTCTGCCTGTCTCGCAGCCGTCCATGCTCTTCCTGTCCCTCTCTGCCCACAGCCGCCTGCTGGGAGGCAGCTCGCGGTCCTCCTCATTGTACGGACTGGGAAACTGAGGGGCCGAGGGGCGAGGGCTCGCCCAGATGTCCCTCCTGCTGCTCTCCTTGCTCTCTGTGCCTCAGTGGGAGCCTCCTGATTGATTCCCCAGCTTCTCCATTCTTGAACTTTTGGGAGCTCAGAGCCGGCCCAGTCCCAGCTTCCCCACTTTTTACAAAGGCCAGGGCTTGGGGGGAGGGGCTGGCCAGGACCCCCCACCTGCCAGATCCCAGAGTCCTCCACCTGGGGCAGCTGGCGCTGTGGGCGCCCTTGGGGGGTAGGCCCCAGATCCCAGCAGCGTTTGTGGCCTCTGGGCTTTGCTCCTCTTGGGCGACCTCTGGTCTCCCCTCTCCCCCTCATTCCCCTCCGTCCGGCCCTGGACCTCCTACCTCTGGCCCTCTCTGTCCCCCAGGGCCCGGAGGCTCTGCCCGGGTCAAAAGGGCCGCCCTGTCGCTGTCTCTGAAGACGGACTCTGCCCACCGCCATAACCCCCCTATTTTGCCTTTGAGAGAAATACTCCAGGAATGGGCGGCTTTCCCGGCAGGCAGGGGCCAGGCCTGGGCATCTGTCCGGATTGTTCTGCCGGTAAAACGCCAGGAATTGGCCACCAGCCGCCCAGGCTCCCCACGGGCGGCTCCAGAACCTCTCGGCCCAGTGTCCCGCTCAGCGGGCTTGGGGACTGAGCCAGGACAGGGAGGCAGAAAAGCCCCGCGTCCTCCTCCTGAGTAACTTGGGGGCTGAAGCTTCCCGGGGGATCCGGACAGACTTTCTGGAGGAGGAGGCAGTGGTGGGGCTGGCTCGGATGAGCCACATCTATGAGGTTAAACCTGGGTGCTGTGCGGCCCAGTGCTGGTGAAGGGCTTGGCAAAATGTGAACAGTAGGAGCTTAATAAATGCTTATTGATGGCTAATGTCATTGTCTTCAACAAGCACTCATTAAGCACCTGCTTAACCCAGGATCTCACTGATTTTAAGAAGCCATCAGTGCCGCCCACCTTGTATGACTCCTGCCAGGCCCCTCCCCCCCCCCCCCCGGGGGTCCCAGCGGGGTGCCCAGCCGAACCCCGCTCCTCCTTACTGTGCGGGCCCATCTCGGCTTCCTGAAGCACATCTCCCGGATGACAGCTTCCCTCTTGCTCCCTTGGAGTTGCCTGTGGTTAGGGCTGCCTTTTATTTCCCCTCTGTGGGATCTTCGTGCTAATTCTGGGTCCGCCGCTGTGTTCTGTGTTTTTAGCCACCTGCACAAGGACGGAGACAGAAGCAGGGCAGGCTCTGTTCTCCAGGAGCTGCTGCAGGGCGGGGGATGCTCAGATTTCAGGGTCTGGGGCCAGAAGACCCCATGTCCCAAGTTCAAATCCAGCCTCAGACACTGACTGGTGGGTGGTCACTTTAGTCCATTTGCCTCAGTTTCCTCATCTGTCCAATGAACAGGAGAAGGGGATGGGGAACCACTGCAGTATCTCTGCCAGGAAAATCCCAAAGTGGGTCACAGAGAGTGGGGACTAAAGCTTTTTATCGCATGCAGATTCCTCTTTGGGTAGAGCTGGTGCTGGGCTGGGTCCTGCTAAGTAGGTCTACAAGGGACTTGGAGGCTGAGCGGCGTAGGAGGAGTGATTGTAGGGGGGAGAATGGAGCCCGGCGAGCCTGTTGGGAGCTGGGCTTGGGCCATTCCAAAGCAGCCCCCCACCCACTGAGGGCGGGGTCCTCCCCCAGGACCAGTCATTAACGAACAGCAGCAAAGACATTTCCTCTTCCTTGGCATATGGTGGCTGCCCCTCGGGTCCCACCAGCCCTGTCAGTATTTGTATCTTCTGCTGCCTTTGTGGAATAAGATCAGCCAATCAACCAGCATTTATTTAGCTTTTCCTTATAGGTAAATAGGGCAGGGGACCAGGAATGGGGAGAACTGAGTTCAAATCCAGCCTTAAGACACTTTCGCCACTCTGTGGCAAGTGGGCAGACCTGTCTGACTCTGTTTCCCTATCTGTAAAACGGAGGAAATAGCAGCCCCTACCTCCCAGGGTTACTGTAAGAATGGGAGCGTGTTTGTAAACATCCATACTAGTTATCACACCCTAGGTGCTGGGGAGATAAGAGGGGAATGGCTCCTACCTTAAAGTGACTTCCATTTCCTAGGGGGAGTCTCCCTGGGCTGCCCCAGGTCTTGCTCGCAAATAGCTAAGGAGGGGTCTCATGGTCCCTTCCCCGCCACACTCTGTGACGGCTAATGGGGGGGGGTCTCATGGTCCCCTCCCCACCACGATCTGTGATGCTAATGGGGGGAGTTTCTCCTAACATTTTCCCCTGATAACTCCCAGTTGAGGTTCTTGGGGGGTCAGGTCGCTGGCTCTAGGTGTTCCCCCTTGTCAGAAAGGGAGTGGAGGGGCCAGACTCTGACCGAGACCCACTTTAACCACGGAAGGTACCGACGGACTCACTGTTCAGCCTTTCCAACGACACGGGAGATGCCGCAGGGCGACGGTGCCCTCTGTGGGCCCAGGACCTTCCGGCCCGACGCGCTTTAGCGGCTCTCATGGGAAAACCGTGGGGTAGCACAGAGCCGGGCAATGCAGGGCGTCCTGAGTCTTGGTGCGAGAGAGGCCTGACTGAGTTTATGACAGAGCGGCGCCGAGGCCTTGGGGAGCCCCCGAAAGGGGGGTCGGGGCCCAGGGCCCACGCAGTGCTGGGGGGGGGGGGCATCTGTGAGAGAGCCGGGGCCGTGTGCCCCCGAGCCGGCTGCGATGGGAGGTGGTGGGGTCACGGGCCTGGGGAGGGGTCTCGGGGGCCTGGGGCGGTCTCCGTGTCACTCACGGGCGAGGGAGACCCAGAGTTACGAGGGCCTCGCCACAGCTCGCAAGGAGCAGCCTTGGGAGCCGCACCCGGGGCCCTGATTTCCCCTCCCAGGGATGCAGTCACTGCTGCAGCGAGGTGGGATCGGGGGGCCGGCCGGGCGAGGAGGAGGGGGCTGCCCCGGGGCGGGGGGACGACTCTGCCGGTGCGGATTCTGCTGCAGAGACCCCCCGGGGCGCTGCCCAAGATCCTTTAGCCAGGGCCCGGGCCATTCCGGGCCTTACTCAACCGGGTCATGGCCAGGCCCTGTGCCGGGCCGGGAGGAGGGGAGGGGGGCACAAGTCCCCTGTCCCCAGAGCCTGCGGCAGCTAGGGGACACAGTGGATAGAGCCTGGGTCAGGAGCCCCCGAGTTCAAATCCAGCCTCAGACACTTCCTGGCTGGGACCCCCGCGGGACCCTTACACTTGTCTCAGGGAAAAGAAAGTGGGACGGCCCCAGAAGCTCAGGCTGCTGCCCTTGTGCCTGTGACTGCCCCCATTGACTGCCTGTCCTTCCTCCCACAGAGCTCGGCGCAGGCCTTCTCGGGACGAGGCTACTCCGTAAGTCACCCACCTTGTCTTTGTTTCTGACGCAGCGCGGGGGAGGGGGCGGGGGGCTCACGCAGCGCGCACGACCTCGCTTCCTTCGCCACCAGAAGAGGCTGGACGGGCTTGGGGGGGGGGGGAGGGGAAGGCCTGGTTGGGCCTGTTTGGGGAGCAGCCGGCCGGTGTCCCTGGCCCCCATTTCCTCCATCGCAGGGGCCGGTGCGGGGATGGGGATGGAGAGCGCCCGAGCCCTCCCTCCCGCCCTTTGGGCGCAGTGTGGGGTGCCCCGGCTCCTCCCAGAGCCGCCCGGACGGGCCTGGGTCAGCAGGGAATTAGGGGGGGCGGCCCTTGTTTAGAACCAGAAAGGTTTAGCTGGGGGTCGGCACCGTGGCCACAGGGACTCGCTCCGTAGGGACCTGGTCTTGATTCCTCCTGACTCCAAAGGCCCGGGGGGCGAGTGGGCGTATGAGGGGCCGTGCGGTCACTTCTCTACAAGAACACCCACAAGGTGCGGCCCGGCCTCCCCTCTCGGGTCGGGGGGCTGCTGCCCCGGAGTCGTGGGGACCCGTCCGGATCGGAGTGAGCCTCTGAGTGTTGCCCTACTTTTGGGTGGGGGCTGCCTGCAGTCTGACAGAGAAGTCGCCCTGCCCCCAGAACGCGCCTGTGAAGCTCCTTCCACTAAATGTGCCTCCTCGGGGGCACAGAGCTCAGGCGGGAGGGGCGCTGCACCCTGGGGAGCATGATCAGGTGGCTGAGCTGGGTCAGAGGCGAACCACAGGAGGACCCCCCTCTGCCCAAGAGCCGATTCTCCGGCACCGAGAGCCCGCCTGACCGCACCTGATGCAGTCCCAGGCCCGCAAGGGTCCAGCTGCTTGTGCCCCACAGGCCTGAGGCCTGGAGCTTGTTCTGCGGCCAGTCTGGCCCCTGACCGGGGTCAGGGTCCCCAAGGCTAGGTCATGAGGACGCTCAGAGTCAGTCCGTGTCTCAGAAAGAAGCTGTTCCGAGGGAAATAGTTCCAGCATCCGCGGGCCCTCTCTGACCACTTTCTGTCTTCAGATTTGTTCTCTGCGTCTCTGTCTCTCTGTCTCTCTCTTCCTCTCTCTCTCCCTCGCTCCCTTCTCTCCTTCCTCCCTCCTCCCCCATCCCGGTCTCTGGCCTACCCACCTTCCCACGTGCTCACAGACCAGCCCTTACTAGGGGAGGGTCCGGGAATTCAGGCCTCCGCAGGGTTCCCCCCTCTCCCCCCCATAATGCAGCTGTCCACGGGACACAGGGAGCTGTTTTGTGAGACACAGATAAGTCATTTCAAAAGGAAGGGGAGCTCCAGCCTCCCCGGGACCACTCTTCTTCCCCTTTCCTTCTTCCTTAGGTCCCCCTTTCTTCTCTCTCCTCTCTTCCTCTCCCCTTTCCCCTCATCCTCTCTCCTCTCCTTCCTCCTTTCTTTCTCTCCCCTTTCCTTTCCTCTGTTTTTCTTTTCTTCTTTCTTCCATCTCTCCCCCCAGATCTGCTTCCCATTAAACAGTAGCCTGCTTCTAATTAGGATGAAAAGCGCCTATAAATTTTCCCTGTTGCTTTGGTCATAAATAGGCCTTGGCCTGGCTGGCTGGCTAACTGGCTAGCTTTCCCGGCCTCCTTATTGGGGATCCCAAGGGGCTTCATGGAGCCCCATTGTTTATGGGAGAAGTCACAATGGGATGGCACTTGCCAGCACTCCCTGTGGCTTTTAAGTGGGGAGCGGCCATCTGTCTCATCCTTCATCCTTCCTCCTTCCCCAGGGCCTAGAACCCCTCTCTGGTTCTTCCCACAAAATCTTCTCTCCACTGGTTGTTGCTTCTGATTGGGCCAAAGCTGGCCCTCTTGGGATTGCTCCTTGTGCCGTGTTCAGCCCCAGCCCCCAAGGGGTCTCATCCATTCTCTCCTAGTCCCCCAGAGTCCCTCCAGGCAGTTGACTTCCCCCTTGCTTTGCCCTCTGCCCTCTGGATGACGTTCGTGCTTTGTTCTCGACGGGGACCAGGACATCAGGGGAGGGACGCCTTGACGTGCAAGGGAACTGGATTTCAGTCAGGGGGGCGGGCGAGGTCCCCTGCCTCACCTTCCCCTCCAGTGGCCAGGTAGAAACGAGGACGATTGGAGGTGGCCCTGGGGGGGAAAGTGTACTTAAGCACTGAGCTAGTTTTCCAAAAGTTTGTCTCTGGATGGGGGCTCAGAATAAAGGGAAAAACATGGAGGAAATTATAAAATTATAGATCCTTTGATACAATATTACCGTCTGACATTTTAAGTTTGAGAGTCATAGTTTCTGGGCATTTATCATTAATAATTTATTAATAAAAGAAATGTCATTTGGCCATTTCTCTCACCCCAAAGATTTCTTGATGGATAAATCCCAAAGAAATACCTTGCCTTTGTTTCTGCCACTCTGAGAGTTTCTTTATCGACTCCCATGGAGAACCCCAGCTCGAAGGGAGGGTTAAAACTGAGTCTGCCTGGTTTGATGCCGTGTCTGACCCGTCGAAGGCTGCTGAAGCCCATCCTTTGGGCTTTGGCTGAGGAAGTTCACCTATTCCACCCCGCGCTGTCTTCTGCTCTTTGGGGAAGGAGGGCCCACTACAGGCGACAAGCTACTGCATTTGTCTTGGTCTCTGTCTGATCAATAACCTCAATTGTGTTTTTTTAAAAGGGGTAAATTTTCAATCATTCAGCCAAAAAATATTAAGCACCTACTATGTGTCGGGCACTGTGCTGAGATACAGAGAAAGGCAAACAACAGTCCCTTTTCTCAGGTAGCTAACAAGCTAAGGGGGGAGAGGAAATATATTTAAATACATTTTACTCCTCCCTACAATCTAGGCAGCTCTTGAAGTCTTTTCCATAATTGGAATCATGGGCTTCTGAGTTCAGACCCCACCTTTTAAATCACATGGCCTTAGCCTCAGTTTCCCTATCCATAAATGGGGGATTAAAAAGCACAAGCTTCAAAGAGTTGTTATGATGTTTAAAAAAGATAATATACACTAAACGATACATAAGTGCTAGCTGTTGTTAATATAATTGTTTTTATTTATGCTTTTTTAAAGTGTTTTTTATTTTTAACATCGCTGCCACTTTCCACATTTTCTGTCTCCCTACCCTTCACCCCTCCATATCCTAGACCTCCTGGGGAGCTGCATTTCATTAAACAAAACAAACCCTGTACGTCCCATTCAGCACCTGTAGATCACCACCTCTCTGACCTAGTGCGGGGATGTTCTTTCTGAAGCATCTCAGTGTTTTATGTTTGTTTGTTTTGTTTCTTTCTATATCATATCATAACTTATTTCCACCTATCTATAACTGGGCACCGCTGAGTCCAGAGCCAGAGAGAGAGGGCAGCCGCGGGTCCCCCGCCCACCCGAAATGCTCCAAGGCTGCAGCTCCTTTGCTCTTTCCCACGTCGTGCCCTTTCTCCCATATCGTGCAGAGGCAGCATCTCCCCCCTCACCTGCAGTTCTCAGTGAGAGACTTTGGGAGAGTTCTCTCCCCAGCCCGGGGCTGTGCGTTTCACCAAAGGACCAGAACCGGGCTTGGTTCCGGAGGTTCCCGCCCCTTCTCTAGGGTTCAGAGAGTTAGCCGGCCCAGAGCAGCGCAGGCTCCTGCACCGGGCAGGCGGGCAGCTCGTCCCACCCTCCCAGGCCTTCACCTGAGTCCAGTTCTCCAGGCTGTCTCCGCCCTGGTCCCTCCCCGAGCTGTGCCACCCGGGGCCAGCCCGAGCCGGCTTTGGGCTCCCCCCACCCCGACTTGTGTGTCTCTGCACACTGGGATTCAGGGCAGAGCCGTTTGTGCTTTGGGGCCTGCGGAGCCCTTGTGGCTGCCCCCCCCCCCCAGCCGGGCCTGGCAGGTGGGGGATGTTCCTTTATCCCTCTCTAAGAGAGCCCCTTTCCCACAGTGCCCCCCCCCCCAGCCTCCAGGTGCAGCCTCTGCCCGGCCCTGCCTCCTGCCGCACAAATGAGTAACAGAAGCAGATGGCCCAGCGGGAGGCCGTCACAAGACTGACAGTCCCCCACCCCCAGCCTCTCCCCAGAGGCTGACCCGGCTTTACACCGGGCCCCAGGGGGCCTGTCCCACTGAAAGGGCAATTTGACCGGCCCTGTGTGTGGCCTCCCAAGCCCTGTTAACTGCCCGCCTTCTGGCTGCCCCCCGACCTGCCCCCATGACTCCTGACTCCCACCCTCCCCCCGACTGCTGACCGCCCCCCGCCCCCTCCCCTGTGCTCCCATGCCCTCGTCCCCCTCCACCTTGTCGGCAGGTTCCAGCGGGGAGCTGGTCTCTGGTGAGGTACAGCTTCCCCTGCTGGGCCAGGGGGTCCGCTGCGTCCTATGGATCGGGCCTCCATCCCAGCCGCCGCCTTCCCTTTGTCTGTCCGTCCCTCCTCCAGCCCTGGTCGGTCAGTAACGAGGAGGCCGTAATCCATGGAGACCACCCTTAGCGTTTGCCGGCTCTCGGGCCAGGGGCAGCCCTTCCACAGAGCCTGAAGGGCTTACAACCTTCCCTCCCGTGGGATCCACCACAATGGGGAAACCGAGGCACAGCTAGGAAGGCCCCAAGGCAGCGCGTGAAGTGGGGGCCGACTGGTTCCAGCTTCGGCCCCCTGCTGGGGCTGCACCTGGGCCCCCCCGCCTCTGCCCTTCCTCAGAACTGCTGCTTGGTGCAGGAGACCCCAGCCCCTGAGAACCTCAGGGACCCCGCTGCTCGCCTCACCTGCCTCTGTCCCACCTTTCCCAGTTACAGCCAGTTTCACCAAGGACGAGCCGGCTCTTCCTGAGCTCGGGCTGCCCCTGCCCCAAGGTCCAGGCGCACAAGGGGGGGGGTCTTTTACCAGCTACCATTTGAGTGCCTTAAAATCTCTGCTCAGCCCCTGATGGGTGAATAGGATTACCTCCTTGCCTATGGATGCTCAAGTCCCCCTGTCTCTGTGTCTCTGTCTGTCTCTTCCCACCCATCTTCACCTGTCAATCTGTCATTCTGTCAAAAAGTTAGCATCTTACCAAGTCATGTCTGTGAATCAAAACACTTCGGTCTAGGGGAGCCAGGTGGGCAGCGGATAGAGCCCCAGCCCCGAGGTCAGGAGGCCCTGAGTTCTAATCTGGCCTCAGACACTTAACCCTTCCTGGCTGTGGGACCCTGGGCAAGTCACTGAACCCCAACGGCCTCAGGGGAAAAAGATTCTATTTAGTTACACAAACAAATTAAGTGTTTACTGTGTGCAAGACACTAAGCCAAGTGCTAGGGACATCCTGTATAAATCGGACAATAAGCATGGATTAAAAATAAAGAAAGGCAAAACCGGTTCCTGCCCTCAGGGTGCTTAGGTTCTAATAGAGACACAACATATAAAAAATAGGAATATCAAGTGTGTGTGTGTGTGTGTGTGGAGGTATATACAGTGAATTTTGAAAATAACTTTGAAGGGGATAAGTCTTAGCTGGAAGAAAAAGAAGGGGGGGCTTCAATGCCTCATTATGCCCAAGAACTATAACACTCTCTCACACACCTGACATTTTTCAAGCTTTTTGGTGTTTACAAAGCCCTGAACATTGTGTTTCTCTCGACAACTTTGGAGCCCGCCAAGCAGCAGTTATCACCTCCCCATGGTGGCCAGACTCTGCAAGAGGTGGGGTTTCCCCCCTTCTGCCGGCCTGAGCCGGTGCCCACTGTGGGCAAATAACTGTCCAAGGTGGCAGCGAGCCCCGGCGGGGGGCTGGAGGCCGCCTCCTCCCAGAGCAGCCGGGATTGGGGAAGGCTTCCCTGCCTTGTTCTGCTGAGCTCACTGCAGGAAATAGTGGGCTCTGAGGGACTCTAATTTACTAGCAAACAGTTATCAGAGGACAAGCCTCTGGGCACGGACCAGATCCTAGAGACAGAGTAACAAGAAAACACTGGAGCTTGGCAAGCCGCCAGCGATGGAAGAGCCCCCGCGGGGGCCTGAAGGCTGACAGCTGAGAGACCCTGGGACCAGGGGGCCTGGAGACCGCAGTATCTCAACCCCCCTCCCCCCCATCGTGGAAAGCTTCTATCCATCACTTTGCTAGCTCAAGGATCTGAGGAAAGCTTACTGGCTTTAGGGGCAGAGAGTCTGGGTTCCAGTTCTACAGTTTGACTCCTTGGGTTCCGTTTCCCTGTCTGATAGATGAGGGGGCCGTACTAAGCCTCCGAAGGCTCCTTCCCATGCAGTGGCGGGTTGCGTGGGCACCTCTGTCAGTCAGCAAACATTATTTAGTGCTTCTTGTATGATGAGACTCAGAATCAGAGAATCCCTCCCCTCAAGGAGCTTCCCTGCAGGTGACCCAGGTTACCTTTGTGAGGCCTCAGGGGCCAGGAGTCCAGGATGCATGCCCTGGGCGTCTGTGCCCCCGAGCAGCGTGGCGCCGGGCCCGCACCTGTAACCCACACGAGGGCAGGGCGAGCATCCCGAGCCACTAGGATGCTCCAGGCGACCTTTCTGTCGATGCAGCTCCTGTCCTTGCACCTTCTCAGGTGTGATCAGTAGGAGTCCGAGCCATCGCCTTCCCACCACAGCCACCCCAACACCATCACAAGGGGGCAGATCCTGCCAGACCATGGCTGAACGCGCTCCCCCCGATTTTGTTCCCTCTCCTAATCCCGCCAGCTGTAGGTCTGTCTGTCTGGTTCGGGGTTACTTACTCCTAATGCCACCAAGTAAGAAATAGCCAGAATTACGCCTAGTAAGGACTTAACAAATTCTCCCTGACACGTTTCTCTAGATTTTGGCAAATCACCAAAAATATTTTCCTGCTTTTCTTATGGAAAAGCTGGGGCCTGGCATTGGAAGGGAGAGTCCACACTGCCTTCCTGGCCGGCCTCCAAGGCCGTGGTTAATGTGTCCGTCTTACCTTGGGCAGACTGAGCAGATGGACAAGATGGGCCCCAATTAAGCAAGCAGAGGCAAGCGAGCTGGCCCGCCTCTGGGAAATGGCAAAACTCCCCCTGGTGACCCCAAATTAAAGGCTCATCTTTCTAGTATCAGTATTCTGCTGCCGTGGCTATCTGACTCCGAGACATGCGATTCTGCCATCGCTCAAGAATTAAAAATGTGCATCGGGCAGGGGGCCACGAAGAGCTTGTGAGTGGGCAGCAGGGCTGCTGACTGAAGCAGAGGGGACAGAAACGTAATTCAGGGTGGGGGGAAGGTAGTCGCTTGGAGAGAACCAGTGTGTTCCAGTGGTTCGTCATAGGTTTTTTTCAAGAGGAAGTGGGGAAGGCTGTAGTACTTTGGAGGAATGGACCCCTAAGGGGGCAGACCGAAGGCAGGCAGTGGGCAGGGGTCCCTGGGGTTGTGATCTGCACTCTGGGAGGGCGTATCTGGGGCATTAAAGCATAGGCCCATTCGAATCATTTCCATAACAATAATAACACAACTAATACTACTAATAATAGTTAGCATTTCTATTTCTGTCATGATAGAAGTGCAGAGTATTTTACAGCTCTTTTCTCATTTGATTTTCACAAGCTCCTCGGAAGGTAGATGAGGAACCAGCCCAATAGTGATTTGTGTCTGAGGAGGATTTGAGTGGAGGTCTTCCTGACTCCCGATTCTCTACATCTCCATCTTGCTGCTTAACTAAAAATGAAGGAATAGCATTTTTTGATAAAGCATTTACTGGGAAGGAAGGCAGTCCCTGCTCTCAGGAAGCCCATGATCTAAGGGACTTGGTTTACCTTTTAGGCCTTGCTTTTGTCCCAAGCCCTTTCATCACTCCAGCTTCCCTTGTATGAGGGAATTGTCGCCTGAGCCTTTGCTGTGGAGACCCCTTTCCTGGTCAGAGGACAGACTGGCCAGGTGAGCCTCAGAGGGAAGTCTTGGCCAGACTCTGCCTGATCACATGCAAATCCCCAGGGGTGCAGCAAAGGCCTCATTTTCCTGATGCATTTCCTTAGCAAATTATGCTCTGTGTCTTTCATGCAAAGCGTGGGCTGCTGTTTTCTTGGGCCTTCTCCAAGGGAAAAAGCAGGATCCCCAAAATCCTGAGCCCCTGAAGAATTCTCAGCCCATTGCTGAGCATGAAGCTTCCCCATGGTTGGGTGGGTAGCATCCGGGCCTTCAGATTTGTGTCCTTGAACTTGGGGTTCACACACTCACTGCTTTTGCAGGATGCCCCGGCTGTGATATGAACCCCGTTTTCTCCTTTGTCCCAATCCCGTCCAGTGGCCGCTGACCATTGCCTGGTCGAGTAAAGGGAAGGGACCAGCAGGAAGGGAGGGAGGCAGGGAGAGAGAAGAAAGATGGAAGGGAGGGGGAAAGGAAGGAAGGAGAAAACAAGGAGACAGATGAATGGACACGTAGATCAGTAGACAGATGACAGATGATGCACATTTTAGACAAAGAGATAAATGCATCAAGAGATGGAACAGAGAGACCAAGCGGGGAAGGGAGGTTGTTGGAATACTGAATATAAATGGAGAAGCCAGGTAGTCTCTGCTCCCTAGAAGCTCATATGGGGAAATAATGGGGAAAACACTGGAGGTCAGTGGGAAAGGTCCCATGCTCCTTGCAGGCAGCGACCAAGAATCCATTTCTGCCTAGAGCGCTCTTCTCTGGGGCTTCCCTCTCTGTGCTGCGGTGCCCGCTGACCAGCCGCGTCTCCGGGGAGGCCGCCGAGCTTGGGATGGGAGCGGGACCAGCAGGGGCCCCGTGGAGGCGGTCGTTGCCGGTCTTCTCAGGCTCACCTCTCAGCAATAGGGATTGTGATGAGCGACATCTCAAACGTGTTCCACTTGGCACTTTAATTAGACCTTTGCATGGAGAAACCCGGCCGAGCGTTCTCAGTGGCTGCGGTGAGGAACGTAGACTCCTGATGGTTTCCTGGAGCCAGGTGGAGCAGCGTCGGTGGTCATTGTAGTCTTAGCTGTTCCTTGTTTTGTTTATCAGTAGTATTTTCTTCTTCCAATAACATGTAAAGATAGTTTTCAATATCCAAATTTTTCTCCCTCCCTCCCTGTCCTCTCCCTTCCCCAAGACGGCAAGCAGTCTGGTATAGGTTATACATATACAGTCATATACTGCATATCAGTCATGTTGTGAAAGAAAAGGGAAAAAAAATGAGAAGAAAAAAAAGTTGAAAATAGTACGCTTTGATCTGCATTCAGCCTCTCCGGATGCTGGGGTATTTTCCCTCCCGAATCTGCTAGAATTATCTTTTGGATCATGGTAGTGCCAAATAGACTTGAGTCTGTAATCTTTGATCATTGTGAAATCTTGCTGTTACTGTGGGTAGTCTACTGTGTGAAGGCCTGGATGCTACCCACCCAACCATGGGGAAGCTTCATGCTCAGTGGGTAGTGTGAGCCCTGCTCACTTCCCTCAGCATCAGTTCATGTCAGTCTCTCCAGGCCTCTCTGAAATCATCCTGCTGGTTGTTTCTTATACAAAAATAATATTCATATACCATAACTTACTCAGTCATTCCCAGCAGATGGGCATCTACTCAGCATCAGTTCCTGTCTCTCCAGGCCTCTCTCCTGCTGGTCATTTCTTACAGAACAATAATATTCGCTAACATTCACAGACCATAACTTATTCAACCATTCCCAACTGATGGGCAGCCACTTAGCTTCCAGTTCCTCACCATCACACAAAGGGCCGCCACAGACATTTCTGCACACATGGATCCCTTTTCCCTCCTTTATGATCTGTATACAGATCCATGGGGACACTCACTGCATTCTTCCAAGACTTTGGGTTCATATTCTCAGACTGTTTCCATCAGGGTCTGAGGGGAGTTAGTAAGGGGGAGATTAAGCCTGTCCTTCCATTCTGATAATAACTGAGAACTGACTTGGAGTCTGGAAGACCTACATGGTGCCCATCTTCATAGTTATCTTGCACTTTACCCGGCACGTCATCTTAATGAGCATCAGCTTCCTCATCTGTAAAATGGTGGCAGTGATATTCAATCCCTCATTGGGTTCTTGGGGGAGGGAAAAAAATGTTTCTTTAAGTTCAGCATTTTCCTGACCCCACATCCTGCAGTAAGACCCCTCTACCTTATCTCCAAAGCTATGTTGGTCTTAGGCAGTTATCCCACACACTTCAACATGCTTGATCTCCATCTTCCCTGATCTTGAAAAACAAGAGACTTTCCATAATCCTTCACTGAAACACTTCACAGCTACGGCCACCCCCATCTCTCGTGCCTTTTTTTTCCAGGTCTAGGGCCTCAAATCTGAGTTTTGGGGACCCCAAAGGCAGTTCTCTTACTCTGGAGGAACAGTGACCTCAGTCCAACTGAGGTGTGCTCTTGAACAGAAAGGTCAAAGGAGGGCCTGAAGGGTGGGATGGAAGGAGCTTAATCTACCCAGAAGCCCAGGCTTCTGTTCTAAAGACCCAGGCCCCTTATCTATTGATGTAGACAACTCGCTGAATTTCTCTGGCTCTAGGGGGCCAGAAGTCAGGAGGTTGAAGTACATGATTTCGAAAGTCCCTTCCAGCTCAAAATACCATAATCACACAGAACTATATTCATGGGATTAGTGGTTTCTAGAAATGAGACAGAAAAGCATATTTATGTATTGGAGAGAGAAGAAAAACTTAAATAAGAGCCCAAACAATGGTTCATCTGGTTCAGTACTCATGCAGTCATAGGGTCTGAGGGAGTTGGAATGGACTTTACAGGTCATTTAGTGCAATATTCTTCCCACTTCAGGAATCCTTTCTATATAATGTCCTACCTAGCTGTCCAGGGAGAGGGCTGGAAACGGCCCCCCAGCCTTTTGCTGTTTAGGGATTCCTGCCCATCACTGAATTGAAATCTGCCTCTCTGTATCTTCCACCCTGGCCCTTCCCACAAAGCCACAAAGAGCAGAACAGAACTGGAGTCAGATTATCTCAGACCTGAAGAGGATGTTTCCTATCTTGTCATCCATTCTTACCATTTTACAGATAAGAAAACTGGGCGGGAAGTCAGTGACTTGATTCAATGTAAAACTCTCCTGTTTTCTCCAACTACAACAAAAAGATCTGTTTTAAAGATCTGGTCCTGTCTCTCTAAATAACCCAGGCCCCGGCCCTTCTAAAGCCTCGGCCCCATAACCAGGTTCCCTTCCGTCCTAGAGATCCAGGCCCCCCTGTCTGTTGTAAGGGTCGTAAATACAGAGCCAGGAAGGACCTCTGGGCCAATTAGTTCAATCTCCTCACTTTGCTGAGAAGAATGAGGCCGGCATGGAGCTGTGCTCTTCCTTGCTTTGGTATAAGTCCATAAATCCTGTTTGCCTGGCCCTTTCTCCTCTCCTCCTCCTCTGCCTGTTGCATGCCTCTCTTCTCTGTCTTTCTCTGTCTCTCTTCTCCCTGTCTCTTTCTCTGTCTCTGTTTCTTTTCTCCCTCCCTCTTTCTTTTCCTTGTCTCTTGTCTCTCTTTCTTCTCTCACTCTCTCTTCTCCCTGTCTCTCTGTAAAGGGCCAGAACTCTGAAGAAGGTTACTTGAAACAAGGGGTGAACTCAGTGGGATTGATGAGAGGATGGTTCTCTGGTTCACACATACTCAGTGCGCTGTAATGATGTAATTGTAAGAGGGTATTTAAGGGCCGAGAAGGACTGAAGATGAGACATTCTATCTTTGACCAGCCTCCTGGTGGCTCTCCTGCCTCCTGCGCTCCTCCACTGAGACCAAGGACTCCAGTTGGTCCCAAGGTCCTCCAGAGAGCTAGTCCAGTCATTACATCCCTCTCTGCCTGTCTCTGTCTCTCTCTCTCTCATCTCCCTGTCTCTTTCTGGGTCTGTCTCTGTTTCTTTTCTCCCCTCTTCCTTCCCTCTCCCTCCCTCTCCCCTGACTGCACACAGCTGCGGCCCCTGCTGCTTACTGGCTTTGTAACCCCCTTCCCCACTATAAGGAGGGGATGATCATGTCAGCACCGAGAGCAGCCCCCGCAGCCGCTTTGGGATCAGACCTTGGGCCCTTCTAAAAGCGCCGCCCTCCCTGACCTCCCAGAAGGAGCCTGCAGGCCCGAGGCAGGCCTTTCTCTGGGGACCAGCCTTTGATTCCTCCTCTGCTCTTTCTTCCTTTCTCCCTTAAGTCTGAGCAGGAAAGTTAATGACATCATAAAGCTGGGGACTCTATAAAAGCCTCTGATTTACAATCTGTGATCCAAGCCTGTCCTGGAGCTGCCCGTTAGGGGGAGGACGGCAGCGGGCCTGCAGCTTTGGGTCCCGGCCCCTTATTTATGGCCAGATTACGGGGCTTGGGTGTGCGCCATAAATCAAGCAGCTTATCTTTATAGTGCGTGTAATTAACCCTTTAATTATTGCCTTCCTGCCAGAGCTGGGAGGAGCTCGTTAGGAGAGTAATCAAAGGCACATGCTCTGGGGTAGGGCTGAGGCTTTTCCTTTTCTTGTGGAGGAGAGGGAAGAACAGTCCCTACTTGGTGTCCAGACAGGAGGGGGCAGGGGCGGGAGAGACCAGGGCCCTGACTGGTCACTGGGAACGTCCGTTTCTGACCTCACCCCGTGTCTGAGAACGGCAGAGGTCCCTCTGGGACCCCTTCGATGACCCCAGCCTCCTGCGACCTCTGCCGTTGGGTCTCCCCTGACTTCTCTGCAGGGGAACAGCTCCCAAGTCTGTCACTGCCCGCTGGTTTCCCCCGTGTGGGGGTCTCCTCTGCTCCAGACCCGCGTGTCCCGGCCCCTCCCGGAGCGCTGTGGAGATGGGCCCTGAGCCCCTCGGGCCCCTCCTCAGCGCCCCAGCCTGGCAGTGGGAGCCCTCCTTGATCTGTCTGGGCGCGCCGGGGCTGCAGGGCTGAGTCCTGAAGGGCCCCTTGGCTCGGCTCCTTCCAGAGGGCCGGACAGGAGGTGGGCCCGGGCGCAGCCACTTTGGGAGGTCAGGGTTGGGCCGGGGGCTCAGGCGCCTTTGGGCCTGGGGAGAATGCACTTGGCTCCTGCACAAGTTGCAGCCTCACAAAGCCCCGGGCCACGGAGAGTCCGAGTGTTTGGGGCCCAGGGTCACATAGTGGGGACGAGTCAGAGCCTCGCGCCCAGGACGGCCTGGGGCCGAGGACAGAGCCTGGGCAGGATGAGTAAGACTGGCCGGGACGGGCCGTTGGACAGACGGACGAGCCCGAGAGACAGACCAGACCCCCCCTGAGCCAGCAGCCCAATCGGGGAGGCTGACATGGGTCCTCGGGGCTTGTTTCCATGGCAATGAGATGGCCGGCTCTGGAGAGCTGCTCTCAGAATGGCACTGGCCCGAGACTGCAGATGGCACCACTCCTTCCAGGCCCCCCGGAGCCGGAGCCGCAGCCCAAGCCCACCACCGGACCGGGGTGAGGGTGGGGGAGGGGGCGCGCCGAGGCCGAGACCTCCTTCCCACAAGGGTACCTGGCACTGAGCTGGCGCGGCCCCTCCCCCCGACCTTGAGCCGCTGGGAAATTAGCCTATTCCATAAAAATAAAATTACCAGGAGTAATCGTTTGCTACGTTTAGAAATTAACTGCTTTACAGACACTTGGTGAAGATTTAAGGACTTGGTGTCCCTTCCCCGGGACTTAATTCCTGCTCCGTCCCATAAAAAATTATATAACTTTATATCATCCCAATAAAACAATACTTTCCAGAACCCAGAGCATTATAAATGGTCACAGAAAAACCCACTGCGGAGAACCGCCGTTGTCCTGGGCTGTCCTCCCCGCCTTCCTCTGGCAGAGGCGGCCGGGAGCCCTCCCTCACCCTGGGCCTGGGCTCCTAGGGACCGGGGACAAGAGATCCCTGGGCTGGGATGTCAGACTGGCTGCCAGGATTCTGGGCCCCAAGGCGCCTCTGACATCGAAGTCGCTGTCCCCGACTAGGGGCAAAGCACTCCCTCCCTTCTTCCTTCCCCCCCTCTCTCCCTCCTTCCCTTTTTCTTTCCCTCCCTCCCTCCCTCTTCTCTTCCTTCCCCCTCTCTGTATTTCTCTGTCTCTCTCTCCCCCCCCCCCCCGTCTCTCTTTCCTTCCCTCCTTCCCCCCTCTCTTTCTCTCTCTCCCTTGCTCTCTGTCTCTTTCCTTCCTTCCCTCCCTTTCTCTCCCTCCCTCTATCTGTCTCTGTCTCTTTTTCCTTCCCTCCCTCCCTTTCTCTCCCTCCCTCCCTCTCTCTCCCTTTGCCCCCTGCCCCACCCCCCTTCTTCACTTTCTCTCGCTTTCTCTTTCCCCCTTTCTTCCTCCTCTTTCCCTCTGCCTCAGTTTCCTCATCTGTAAGTGAGGGAGTGGGATTAAGTCAGTTTGAATGTGCTTTCAGCTCCGGGTATAGGAGCCAAGGGGGCAGCTTGATTTTTAGGTCCCCGTTTTCCCTTCATTAACATGAGAGACTGACGCTGTGCCCCAGATTTGGAGTCTCATTTCTAGTCCTCACCCAAAATGAGGAGATTGGACGCAGACTAAGGGGGAGATTTCCGACGTCCAGGTTTGGGGGCAAGGACTCCCTTGGGTGAGCTCCAAGTGCCACATTCTGGAAACCTGCGGGAGCACGTGGAAGGTGCCCCCAGATTGGTGAAGGGACTGGGGTCCTTGGCAGTGGGAAGGCAGGGGGAGGGGGAGAAGTTTGGGGGGCAGGGGCATGATAGCATAGAGGGCGATTGTGACCCCGGGGGCAATTACCAGGGGGCACAGGGGAAATGTCCTCAGCTCTGCCGCTGTCCGGGTCCAGCTCTGTGCTGGAGGAGGGGAGCTCCGTCACAGGGAAGTGGGTGCTCTTTATCAGGACGATTATAATCAGGGGCTCTTCTTTGTATAAAGGCTGGGTGGTGGGTCCCCTCTTCTCTGGTAAAATGGCCTCCGGGCCCTGTGAACCGATCCTGCTTCTGTACATCAGCGTCTGAGCTCACTCTGCTGTTGCAGGCCCTGCCAGCATCCCCAGGGGCTTCCCAGGGAGGGTGACCGCCAGTCCCTCCTTCCTTTTCTCAGACCTCCCCACCCAGGAGATGACACACGTGGGTTCCCACCCTCTTGGCTTTTTGCAGAAGTAAGAATGCTCTTTCTCCAAGAACAAATGCTTCCATTTTTCTTTTTCCTGAGGAAGAAACCCATAATTAGCCCACCAGCTGCTTGCAGCCAGGCTCCTCTGGAATTCAGCCCTGGGTGGTGGTGGGGGGCTGGGAGCAGCTTGCGGGGTCGAGGGCTGGTCCCTCCCAGCAGGTGCCGCAGTGGTTGGAATACTGGGCTTAAGAGTCGGGATTCAGATCCTCCTCCAGACCCTTGGGTCCCTTCAGCCCCTCTGATCCTCAGGATCCTTATCAGTTTACAAAGGGTGGTTGGGGAGGGGGAGGATAATCCTGGCCTCTCACCCATAGTGTCATTACAAGGATGCAGTGAGATGGTACCGAGATCATTTTGCAAACCCGTAAACACTGACTGTCTGTCTGTCTGTCTATATTTCTACCATATAAACATACACATGTGTGTGTGTCCATCCAGGAGCCCCAAAGATGGGGCCCAGGAAGAGCCCTCATGACCAGTGCCGGCACTCGGGGGTCTGTCTGTCCTAGAAAGACATGGGGCCTTGGGAAGGACATTCAGGCCTCTCTTTCCTAACTGAGTGGTTGCTTTTCTTGGTTTTCTGGCCCAGCCAAGGCTGGTCAAAGGATCCCAGCTTGAGAGCCCGAAGTGACCGCCAAGGTCCTGTGGTCTGCACCCGCATTTTTATTTCCTAAGCCAATTGAGGTTAAGTGAGTTGCCCAAGGCCACACAGTTAGGAAGTGTTAAGTTTCTGAGGCAGGATCGGAACTCTGGTCCTCCTAATCTCAGGGCTGGAGCTCTACCCCCTGAGCCACCTAGCTGCCCCTGGACCCACTTTTTTTTAAGGAAAGGAGACTGTGCTGCAGAGAATCTCAGGGCTCGGCCCCGGGCGCCCGGTAGGACCAGTGACTGAGCTGCCCTGGGCTTCCGGACTCTCCACCCTTGCCGACAGTGCCCTGGCAGGGACCCAGGATCTCTCCAGCATCACCCGCACTCGGACATGGCAGAGCCCGTTCCTCGTTAAGGCTGATGGGCTCCCTGTTATCTCCAGAGCGGAGCCATCTCTGAACAAGGGCCTTCCCCCAATGTTCCCAATTCCTCTCTCAGAAACCCAGCGTCTCGGGCAGAAGATGCTCCTGAGGTTGCCTGGGACAGTGACTGAGAGTCCTCTGCATTATCCCCTCCTGAGGGGTCAAACGTCCTGTCAGGAGCAGGGGACTCTGTGCCTGGAAATAGTCCCCAGCATGGATGAAAGGCTTTAAGTAGCAGGTGGATCGGGGGACAGAGCCCTGGGCTCGGAACCAGCAACGCTCATCTTCGTGAGTTCGAATCCGACCTCTGACTCTTGCTAGCTGGGGGGGGGGGGGGTGGGGGAAGACTGTTGCCTCAGTTTCCCTTATCTGTCAAATGAGTTGGAGAAGAAAGTGGCCGCCAGAATCTCTAGAGGGATTCTTGTCCAGCTAGGGGTTGGGATCAATGCCTCAGATTGGGGTCATAGTCAGTCATAGCAGAACAAGTTTCTCCAAAGCTGAAAAGGGACCCAACTGCGCTTAATCTGATACTCTGCCAAGACGGGTCCCTTTGACACTGGTACCCACCGTTCCTCGTTCCGCCTCCCAAGGCCAGTCGAGGCCCAAGGTGCTCACCTTGCACCAAGAACTGCTACAAGTAGAAGCCAGCGGCTGGCCCGTCCCTCCCCTTGAGAAGCTTCCGTTGCAGTGGGCTGGAGAGGGGGGGTGCACATTTATTAAGCACGTGTTGTGTGCTGAGAAATGGGGAGAGGAAGAAAGGCAGAAACAAATCCAGTCCCTTAAGGAGCCCATGTTCTCTATAAAGTGGCACCTTCCAGGCAATCGCCACCAGTGCAGCCGAGTTCTGGCCCTCGGAGGCAGCTCCCACTGCCCAGGGGCACGGCCCGGGTGACGTCCCTCTTCAGTGTGGTTAATTCTGGGGGGACTGACTGCCCACGGACGCCTTTCTGGCGCGGCCCCTCCCTCCCCCATTCCCACACCCATCCGGAAGCGAGACGCTTCCTCCCCAGCAGCTCGTGAGATTCTCTCTAGCACCATAAAATTAGTTAGAAAGTAATTTTCTTAATTTGGTTCCTTGCAACCAAATAAATGAAAACCCATCTCCAGCAGAAGCCTAGGGATTTCGAGTTTTCCTTTGTTAAGGAGAAATGAGTGTCTATAAACTCGGGATGAGGCTGGGGAGAGAGGAAGATTAACCCAGTAATAGGCCTGAGAGCTCCAAGATGTTAGCCCGGGAGGGGCCTGGGGAAGGCATGGTGGGAGGAGGAGGCGGGCTGGCTGGGGGAGAACAGGAGCGCAGCGAGGGTTCCCGGCCCTGCCCAGACCTCGGTGGGAGGACAGGAGCCCAAGCACGCCGCTGCAGAAAAGGGGCCAGAGTCGGAACAGGCCTCCGGGCCTTCCCGTGGAGCCTCGCCGTGGGTGCCCCCAGGTCTTCCCTGGTGGGGCACCTTCCGCTGCGGCCTTTGGGGCTGTCCCAGAGCCTGCTGGCCGCGGCACCGGCCTCCCCACTCAGCCTGGTCCCTGCTTCTCGCTGAGCATGTGGGAGCCTTGTGGACACGGCCCGCGGGGGCTTCTACTGGTCACTGCCGGCTACTCTTGTCTGCTCTGCTGGGTCAGGCCTTGGCCTAGGTCTGGCTCAGTGAGGGGACCCCAGAATGAGCCTCCCCTTAAGTAGGGGGAGGGGTATCAGGTACCTCAGAGATGGTTTGGTGTACTTGGGTCTGGGCGCGAGCAGGAGCAGGAACAGTATAAATAAACCTCACAGGCAGAACCCCTCGGTGATCAGTAAAGCGCCTGGACACCCTTAAAGGGCAGCATCGTTTCATTGTTGCTGCTCTAGGAGGCATTGTGAGGGGAGCCAGTTGGGAGGCCTTGCGTCGGCCGTTTCTGCTCGGGAGCTCATTGGGGCGTGGGTGGAACGAGGAGGCCGGGCTGGGTCTCTGAGACCCTTCGGTGGCGCTTCCGTCAGGGGCCGACTTTGTGCGTGGCTCAGGGGGCGAGGGGCCGGCCCGCTCCCCACCCCCCAGCACGGGCACAGGTTTGGCCCCAGGCAGGCCCTAGAAAGGCTGCTGATTTTCCCAGTGTTCCCTCATCTCAGGGGATGTAATTAACTGATTCCCTTGATTGCCTGCAGGGAATTTTTTTTTTAAATTGACTTAAAATTGTTTATGTTGCATACTGAAAATTTCATAAAGTGTTTGATGACGTGAGCCAGGCAGTCTGGCTTGTGGGATCCCCCTCCCCCTCGCCGGCGGGGCTCAGGACTTTGCTTCCTTTCCTTCCACGATGCCGGCAACAGCGGGAGTAACTTCCGGGCTGAGGCCCTCCGTAGATCTGGGCCTCTGCCGCTAAAACCCATCTGTGGGGAGGGAGCCGGCGGGAGAGGGAGGCAGTGAGGGGGGCGGGCAAGCGACTGCGACTCGGAGACCAGAGCCTGTGCGACTTGGGCAAGCCACGTAGAACGTTTTCTGCCTCAGTTTCCTCCATTGTAAAATGGAAGTTTGGACTAACGGGTCGCTTCCGGCGCTGGATTTATGGAAACAACAGCTTGTACTTAGTCTGCTCGTGTCCGCCTCCCTCCCCCCGGCCGTGGGCCAGGCTGGTGCCCTGGCTGGCGCTTGGCTCGTGTGTACGCATCCCCTCCCGTACTCCCGACCTTTGTGCGTGTGTCCTTACACCCAGATTGTCCCGTATTCTGGCTTGTGGGCCCGCACCGCGCTGGCACGCGGCCGGGCCTTATTCTGAATAGCTCAGAGCAGTCGCAGACAAACAAGCATTTATTAAGCTCCAAGTATGAGACGTGTCACGTTTGTTATATTCGCTCGGCCTGTCTGGGAGCACTTGATATTTTCCCAGCTGATTAGGTCTGACTTTGTTTGCACGTTGGGTTCCTTAGTTGTGGGTTTCTGTCTTGATCTCCTGGAGTTCCCCTTTATCCGAGTGGTGCCCCAGGGAAGTGGGATCTCATGTTGGGATGGAGACCTTTCTTTCTCGCACGGGTTGTAAGGGCAGGTAGGCTCCGGCCAGCAGTCCACGCCCCTACATGGCGCAAAGGGACGGCTGTGGCCCGGGTGCAGGGTCGCTCCCTGGAGCTCTGGGACAGACTGGCCGGCCGTCTCGCCATCCCTAGGCCGTCCCTGCTCAGGGACTCTCGCGCCGTGCCCAGGCCCGCTTATTTGCAGTCCCCGGCTGTTTGGTGTCCGCCTGGCTGGGCTCCCTTCCATGTGTACACACACATATACATGCGCCCTCCCCCTCGGCGGGGAGAAATAATGGTTCTGATGAGCTCTTATCTTTTTGTCACACTCCTTCCAGTGAGGGAGACAAATTGATTTATGTCTGTGGCATCCCGGGCCTGATAGTGCCATAATTTACCGCTAACTGTGGCTTTGACACAATAGTTTTGTAACCAATACATAATGCATTTTGCTCTGCTCAGTGCGAGCCTTCCCTCCACCTCCATCGCTTTTTGAGTTAATGGACTGGGACTTGTTGGATGCGTGAGAGTCTGCCCCGGTGAGTGGGGAAGCAGCCCACTTGTGCCTCTGGCTCCTGGCTCGGCCTCGGGCCCGGAGTCACCTTGGAGGGAAACCCTGGTTCTCCCCTTCCCCTGCAGTTACGGGATTAGCGCGTTCTGTGGGGCTGCACAGAGCCTTGGGCCCAGCTCACCCCCGATCAGCAGCCCCTGCACAGCTCCCTGCAGCGACGAGGTCTCATTTCCCACAATCGCTGCATATTTGGGTCGCAGTCGGTCTTTGCATCCAGTCTTTCTCCCCTGGACCTGTCGGACTCGGGGTCTTGTAGTGGCAGGGGCCAAACCCAGGCACTCATCCCCCGGGTGGTCATGCAACCTTGGCTCAGAAAGCCCCACACAGTGCCGCTTCCCTGAGCCAAGCCCCTTCATCCTAAATCCAGCCTTAGTCGGGCTCTCTGGCCGAGCGGAAGAGCAGGCGTCCCCGCCCTGCGAGGGGCGGCCAGTTAGTTGGAGAGCTCCGAGGTGTCTGTCTTCGGGACCTCGAGCTGTGTCATGTCCCTCCCGCAGCATCTTTGCCGTCGTGGCCGCCTTTGCCCCCCCTGCCCCCCCTCTGGGTTTTCTGCAGCTCATCCATATCCCCCTGGCACAAAACAAGGCACCACAAACCTCAGGGTGCCCAAAGGAGCAGCCGGGGATCATCTAGGCAGGATCAGCCAAGTTAACGCGCAGGAAAGCCTGAAAACCCCACGTAAACGCTGCTGTCGCTGGGTGGTCACTTGTGGGAATATAGGACTTGGGCAGCGAGCGTTTGTTACAGTCGGGTGCGAATGTGGGCACACATAATAATGCAAATAAGTAACGGGTCACTCAGCAGTGGCCACAGCACAGGCGGCTCAGAACCGGCTCCTCGTGGGCAGTGGCCAAGGAGCCTGAGCCCGAATCTGGCCTCAGATACTGGGGAGTTGTATGACCCTTAAGGCATATCCCTTCACGCTGCTTGCCTCAGTTTCCTCATCTGTAAAATGGGCACAGTGGGTTTGAGAATCAGATGAGGTATTTGTGCAATGCTTAGCACAGGGCAGGCACACAGTAGGCCAGCATATACACACGTAAATGCAAACAGACACGCCCCATCCATGTGCACACACATGTGCGGAGAGGCTCCATCGGCTGGCCGGGGTGCCATGCTTGAGATGGGGGAGCCGTGGTTTCACAGCCGGGAAATCAGTCACCGAGGAGTCCCTCGAGCTAAGCCTTCCATTAGACCATGTGATTTAGAGCAGTGGGGAATGTGGAACTCATCTCGGCTAATCCCTCGTTTTCCGCTCGAAGAAACTAAGACCCTTTTACTTAGAGCGAAGGGAAGTGACTTGCCCAGACTTACAGGTAGAAAGTAACAGAGCCAGCATTCAGAGCCAATTCCTCTGACTTGAAATCCAAGTGGATGTGCTTGGGCCAAGCTGGGATCAAGGACCCCAACTCGCGCCGAGCTCGGGGGGACAAGCAGAGCCCCCTCTGTCCCCTTTCTCCTCCTTGCCCCTTCTCTCTTTCCCAGAGCTCAGGGAGTTCAGTCTGTCAGGGATGAAAATGAGATCCAGCGGAGGGGAGGGGACGTGTCAGGTGGAATCGAGGAGATCTGGGAGTCAAAATGTGAAGCCCCGTCCCCGACTCCAAATCCGGCACTCTTTCCATGCCCCCGGCCTGTCCCCTCTCAAAACAGTTGCCCCTGGACCAGCTTTGTGTCTCCCCCAATGTCATCGAGCTCAACCTCCTTGTTTAACAGACGAGTTCCCAGGAGGTAATAATCTCCAGAAGTGAGATTAAAAAACCAAATTCTGCTCAACCAGAACCGGGGCTCTTCCCTCACCCCAGACTGTCTCGCTGGCCCCTCAGGGAGGTCAAGGCATCCCGAACATCCCTCCCCCCACAGGAACCCACACTTAAATGAGGGGCTTGTTCTAAGGCCTTCTTGGTGGGAAGCCATCTCTGTTCTCAGGTGTGGACATCTCGGGCCCTATTTCTCTGCTTGCCTGCCACAGTCAGGGTAATGACTTCCCCACGTCCGACCCAAAGTGTCCACCCCGGAACTGTCTCCGTGCGCTGGGCCGTACACCCTGCTTAGCGCCTGTGCTCGAGGCCTGCGCTAATGACTGGGGTTAATTGGAATAACGGCTACAAATAAGTGGATGGTGGGGAACCGAAGAGAGAATGCCCTGGACGATAGACCGGGGGAAGGCAGGAACTTAGTGCTCCTTATGGGGACAGACGGACTGCTCTTCTGGGACTCATAGCTTCTTCAGGAGCGGAGAAAAGCTCCTCGTGAGGCTTCCCTGCCCCGCTCTCCCTTCTACCTGACCAGAAATCTCTCCTTCAGATAACGCCGTGTTACTCACGCTGCAGATATGTGCGCCTCCTGGAGACTCCTGGACCCTTGGGGTACAATAGGGCTCCCTCAAAGCTCTTGGTCACCCATGTACCAGGCAGAGCCGCTGGTCACTCAAACCCATTACCCCCGAGCCACCCCCCACCCCAAAGGCTTGGGTACCAGGTGTAACTGAGTCGTGGGGTCTTATTCTAGCCCCCTCAGGGACCTTAGAGGTCATCCGTTCATTGATGAAGAACAGTCATTAGCAAATGGCTGAGGCAAGCTGTGACTCTGGAGCTTCCGGCTCCGCTTCTAGCGCTCACCTTGAAGAAAGCGCCATGAAGAGATACAACACCTCCATCTTCTGAGCTATGGGCAGAGAGAGGCAAGGGGAGCCACGGAGGAAGTTTGCCGGGACCCGCCAGACTTGGTCAGAGCTCCTTCGGGCCCAGGTTGTCGAGGCTGAGAGCAAAGACCGTCTTGCCTGGACCTTTTATCTGGTTCACTCAGAGGGAATGGGAATTTCCCAAAGCATCCTCCGTGCAGGGATGTCAATTGGAGGAAAGTTTGCCTTCAACCTCGTGCATCAGGGAGGGAAATCCTAACTAAAACCTCAGCAACGGAAGTCATTTCTTAAATTTCCTCGTCCATCAAACCTCCGAGTGCCTGTCGCTAACCCTTCCTTCCTTCCTCGGGGGAAACTGTGGCCCCAGGCAGAGCCCAGGGGGTCCGGACGCACTGGGCCGGCACTAGACCCTGCCCGGCCCCGCCCCCCAGGATGTGACATCCACATCTCCGGCCGGGCTGACCCAGAGATTGGTCCCACTCTGGGAAGGACACCAGGAGCCTCCCACAGCTTAGCCAACACATGGCCGGGCAGACTTGCTTGCGGAGCCGTGGGGGACGGGGGGTGGCTCAATCTCCCAAGGCCTCCCGTGATACTTAGTTTAGCTCCTAGAGGGATCGGACCATCGTCTGCCCCAGACTTTCCTACTTATGGCAAGAAAGAAGAGCTCCAGAAAGGCAAGTGGTTGTGAATCTGGGGGTGATAGGCCCTGAATAAGGAGCCATGGAGAGATCTCAGGGGTCCAAGAACTTGAAAGGAAACAAACTACATCCTTGTTTTCACCACCCCGTGACTTAAATGTGTCATTTCTTCTGACTGTGAATTTCCGAAATGAATAGAATTCTGAGAAGGAGACGGCGGGAGGGGTCCGTGACATGAAAGAGGCTGAGAGCGTCTGCTATTTCTAGGTGAGAAAACAGAGACCAGGGAGATGCAGTGACTTGAGGCTGAAACTGAGGTCTTTGACTCAGCCTCCAGGGTTGAAATGACAAAGTGGTTCCTGCCTCAGAAGCTTCTTAAACTGTGAGATCTTCCTCAGCTGGAGAAATGGGTACCACACAGCACTCGGCTCTCAGGATTTGGAGGGCATCAAATAAAATGGCATTGGCCAAGGGCTTTGAAACCTTAGCTAAGGGCTAGTCAGCTCTCATTGTTCTCCATGATTTGATGCTTGAAGACCACTCAGATGCCCCCTCTCCCAGCTCTTTTTCTCCTCTCCAGTCTAAACATCTTTTCTTCCTTTCCTTATGCTGATTCTGCGCCGACAAGCGCAGAGTCTCCCACTTCACTATTTAAGTTCTGTCTGACCACGGACAGACCCCTTTATCTAGGTCTTGGGTTTCCTCATCTGTAAAATGGGGCATCCCGTCCGGCTCAAATCTATCATCTTAGGAAACGTGTTTGTTTTCCTGTGCATCTAGTACGTTGGCGCGCTGCCCTCGGGGGCAATTGCGTGTACACGTGATACCTGATGTGTGTATATATATGTATATGTGCGTGTGTGCGCGCACTGACCCCCTCCATCCCTTTTTGGTCTCCATTGCCGGCCGCTGTGCTCAAGGTTACTTGTTTCACTCCCAGTGCGGACTCTCTAGATCCAGCTTCCTGCTTCTGGGGGCTTTGACAGGCAGGACCCCTTGTGTTTCCAGGGAAGGCCCCCCACCTTCTTGTCAGGGGCGTGATTGTCATCGAAGCCCCCTCCGCCTCGGGCCTCCAGGGGAAGGTTCAGGAGACTTGGACATGATTGTTTTCCCAGAGCCGGCCAGTGACAGGCCGGGCTCAGGACAGCCAAGTGTGCCGTCTAATAAGGTTGTATAATTCTAATATAACAGCCCAGCTCTGTTGTACTATTAAAGCTTTAAAATATTAATGCTCGTTAATGGCATCGCTCAGCCATTTTATATGATTAGTTTTACGCCTCTCCTGGGCTGGCAGGAAGGGGCGTTTTTAATGAAATGTTCCCTGCTCGCCTGACCCGCCCGCCCGTACTCGGAGGCCGCTTTTACGAGGCAGGTTTACGGCGTCCATTACTCTGCTCCCTGAGCTGCGCCGCCATCCCCGTTGCTGCAGTAATTTCTGGAGAAGAGATAAAAATAAGTCAGAGCGTTCTCCACGGGCAGGGAGCCCGAGCTCAGGCTCTGACCTTTACATTGTCGTCCCGGATTGATCACGGCGCCGGCAGGAGGGGGCGTCGGACCCGCGGCGTCACCGCAGGAGGCTGAGAGGTTTGTCACGGGGGGGCGGCAGCCCCAGGGCTGGGGGGCCCAGGCGGGGGCCGAGGGGCTGACGAGAGCTCCGGCCTTGTCCTTGAGCTCCCGCCCTGGCATGGAGTGAGCAGGGCCCGGGCGTGTAGATACTGTGTCCTCCTGGGCCCAGAGAGCCCCCTCGAATGAGAGAGAGGCTCCTCGCCCACGAGTGTGTCCGGTATGGGAGCGTCCCTCGGAGCAGAGGGCCGGCCTTCTTTGTGTCCCTCTGGCAGAAGGACGTTTAGAACGTACGCAGTGAAGAGGATCACACGGGAGGACAGTGGTGAGGTTAGGCCCCAGGTTGGGCCCCCTGTGTGTGACGGCAGAGGGATGGGCTGCTCCGGGGGCTGGGACCCCTAGTTCTCCAGTCCTCTAGTCTCTCCTCCTCCCTCCTTGATGCTCTTTCTCTGCCTCCTTTCCTGGGTCCTCCTCCTGCTCATGGCCGTTGTGCAACAGGGCTGTGCAGCCCACCCATCACCGGCAGACACACCCACTGCCTTTTTACCGCAGAGATACGTCTGTCCATAAACGCTCAGAGACACAGGGTGCACAGAGCCGTGTGTGGGAGCCCCCCACAAAACGCGCGGGGTCCGCGGCCTCTCTGACTGAGCCGGAAGCGCTGGGGGAAGCCTCTTCTCAGAACCAGGCTTTGTCGCCTCGTGGAAGGAAGTGCTGGGTTTCAGTTAGAAAAGGTAAGGGTTTCTCTTTCCGTCCTAACTCTCAGACCCCTGAAATCTTCCCTTCCGGCTAAGAGCCCTTGTTCTGATAGAGGATTAAAAAGCAGTTTCTCCCTTGAACGTCAGGATTTAATGAGAAGCTCTCCGGGAGTGACCCATGAACTTGGCTGCATCCCGCCCTGCCTCAGCCCTTAGCGCATGCTGGCTCTATCCATGACATGGTTCTCTATCTTTGTCTCCATCTAAGTTGGTTAATGAGCTTCCTGTTTATGCACAGTGTGTTGTTGTAGAAAGAACTTTTGCTCCGGGTCAAAGAAAGGGTGCAAACCCCAGTCTGGCACGTGGTGCCTGCGGGATTGGAGGCGAGAGCCTCTGAGCCCCTGCACAGGAGCCTGTTTCCTTTGGCTAATGACGTGTTTTTGTGTCTCCAGGTAGCTCTGTGGGCTTTCTAGGAGGCTTTTTGTCTTGGTCCTTGGCGCCGTAGAGAGCCTTTCTCTGAACCCTTGAAATAAGTGCTCCCCAAACCTGTGGTACATGTGGCCCAACTTTCCCCTTTCCTCATCACGTCTAGGAGGGAGTACCCTGGTACCCAAGCTTCCCACATCCCATCACTTGCACCGCGGCAAACAGCGCCTCCCTATTGGTGAGGAGAAGAAAAATTCCCATGTTGATGATTCCATGGCCTTTTCAGCAATGAAGCGATCGTTACAATAACTCAAGAATTAACAAACTTCTCTGCCTGGGAGAAGGGAGAAGGGAAGACAGAGAGCACCAGTCATTTTTAGTTCCAGAGATTTGGTCATAAAAGTCCTCCCCGGGGCAGCTGGGTGGTGCAGTGGGTAGAGCCCCAGCCCTGAAGTCAATGGGACCTGAGTTTGAATCCCACCTCAGACACTTAACACTTCCCAGCTGTGTGACCCTGGGCAAATCACTTAACCCCAGTTGCCTCAGTAAAAAAAAAAGTCCTCTTCCTGATGCCTCACTGGGAGGCGGATGTAACTCAAGCTCCTTGAGGACTGTCCCAGCGTGGTATAATCTATTTGATTCCAGGCTGATATTCCAACTGATACCAAGCTCCTCATTGATTGTGTCTGTATCTGGGCCACTGACAAAAGATACTCCCCACCAGCAGATTGGCTGTTAAGGTAACAGAGTATTTGTTTGAAATCCCACACGAAACCAAGATTACAGAAGGACTCCCCAGCCCTGTCCCGTTCTCATCTGCCATTGCAGTGATGCAACAGAATGGTGGGGAAGGACTCGGGATGGGGAGACCATCTGTGGGGTTAATTCTTGAGGTTTTTAAAATTTTTTTGTGCTTTGTATGAAATGAGTTTATATATTACCAGAAACACTGAACCATGCCTAGAGCAAGGTTCTAGCTATAAAATGACAGCAGAAGAAATAGAGAAAGAGGAAAGATTAGAAGGGTCACAGATTGGAAGCAGGAAGGACACTTTTTGAGGACATGAAGTCCAGCCCCCTCATTGCATGAGATAGGAGATAAAGATGGGAGGCAATGGAAAGATTGATGGATTTTGGAATCGAGGAGCCAGGTTGTTGTTACTGTTAAGTGATTTCAGATCCCCTGGAATCCCTTTGGGACTTTCTTGGCAAAGATTCTGGAGTGGTTGCCATTTCCTTCTCCAGCTTATTTTACAGATAAGGAAATTGAGGCAAACTGAATTAAGTGACATGCCCAGGATCATACAGCCAGTAAATTTCTATGCATGGATAATTTTTCAACATTGACCCTTACAAAACCTTGTGTTCCAAATTTTCCCCTCTTTCCTACCATCCCCTCCCCTAGGTTGCAAGTAATACAATATATGTTAAACATGTTAAATCCAATGTATGTATATGCATATTTATACAATAATCTTCAGATCAAAAAGGAAAAAAAATGAGAAAAAATGCAAGCAAACAACAACAAAAAGAGTGAAAATATTATGTTGTGATCCATGATCAGTTCCCACTCTCTTCATCACAAGATCATTGGAACTGTCCTCAATCATCTCACTGTTGGAAAGATCCACGTCCATCAAAATTGATCATTGTGTAATCTTGTTGTTACCGTGTACAGTGTTTTCCTGATTCTTCTCACTTCCCTCGGCATCATTCATGTCAGTCTCCAGGCCTTTCTGAAATCATCCTGTTGGTCATTTCTTACAGAACAATAATATTCTATAATATTCATATACTACAATTTATTCAGCCATTCTCCCACTGATGGGCATCCACTCAGTTTCCAATTTCTTGCCACTACAAAAGGGCTGCCACAAACATTCTTGCCCATGTGGGTCCCTTTCCCTCCTTTGGTGTCTTTGGGATATAGGTCCAGGATCACACAGCTAATAAATTTCTGAGGCCAGATTTGAACTCTGTTCTTCCCTGAGTGACTTCAACATGAAGCATCAGGAAAAATGGCCAACATTTAAACAACTTGGGACTTGATAGATCTTGGCAGAATTGAATTAAATTGAGAACCTTCTCTGCTGTAGTTAATACTTTCTTCAACATGAGAAACGGAAGGTGCTGAATTGGCTGATCACAGCACCCCAAAATATGGGAATCACTTTACAAAGACTAGGTAATGTCATCTCAGAGAAGGATGGAAAATGGTGAACAGTGAGTCTGCAAAAAGCATGGCATGCGACCCAGCCGAGCCGGATCATCCCAGGAGTATTTGTCAATGAAGCTGGGTGGGGGCCAACAAATAGATGTGAATCAGAACAGATCTGCCATCGGATCAGTAGTGACGTTATAACTGTGCAATGAAACTGGACCTGACTGAAGAGAGAGAAAAGCCATGATGAAGCTTGAAAGACGTTTAAGAATTAATTTTAAAGATGCTTTAAAGGAACATAAAAGATAATGGAACAGATTTTCCCAAAAGATAATCCCAAAGTCATTACTACCTGTTACCCCTATACCTATTTTTCCTATCCTTATATAATTTATTTTTAATATGACCAACAGGAATTTGCTTTATTTGACAGTATATATTTGTTACATATTTTTTCCCATTAGGGAAGGATCATTTCAATCATATTTTAAAATTAAAAACCAATTTAAATGGAAACAAACAAACAAAAACTTACCTGTACTTACCAGAATAATTCTTGAAAAAATTAGAAGGTTCATCAGGCATTAAAGAAACCCATTTGTCCTGCATCATATACCCTTTACCTATTATGTAAACCTCCTAAAAATTGTCCTCTATACCAGCAGCCAGATTGACAGAGCATCCTTTCGAGCCGTGAGCGGTTCAGACACTGGAAGCACGGACGTTTCCCCCTGCTGTGCCTCTGGGAGATGGATTGTAACTCCAGGTGTTTTATACAACTTTTCATTTAGCTTGTAAACAAGCTACCAGAATCTCCTACACTGACATTGTGAGCTATGAGAACTTGGCTGGCGCCCATGGGGACGGGAGAGAAGTTCTACATCCTGACGAGAGCACATCCAGCCTGGTTTTGGGGGCAGATGCTGAGTTAGGGCGAGATACAGGTTGGTCTGCTGCACCGGAGCTGGGGCCCCAACACCCAGACCGGTCTGTGAGCGTCCAGGTGGGCAGGGCAAGCCGGCGTCTGGCTCGTAGATCAGTGGTCCTCGTGGTGTCCTGGCGAGTGAGTGGAGCTGGCACTCGGAGCCGGGGTTCAGGCTGGTGAGCTTCCACAGCCACTAATGACTAAGGAAGAAAAGCAGCTTGGGGTATTGGTCAGAGGAGGGCCAGGGAGTGGGGAAGACCAGGCCCAGGCCTGTCTCCAGCACACATGGGGACGGATCCCCCAGGACAGGTGAGCTCTCCGCCACAGGTGCCTGTTACGGAGCAGAACTGGAACAGGGGCTCCCTCATCCAAGACTTCCTGCAACAATGGAATTGTGGGAACCGCCTAGAAAAGAATTTTCTTTAACCAACAAAAAGCCGAGTTCCATCCTAATGAAAACCAGCAAGAATGAGAGAGACACAGGGAGAGACAAAGAACCCAAATACTCTTCTCCTCCCTGATGAGGTTGACAGCTTGTCATCTGCTAGTCTCTGAGTTCTCAGAAATGTTCACCACATAAGCCGTGCGCACCGTGGTCCTTCCTTCCTCTCTCTGTCTGGGGAAGACAGAGGAAGAGCTGACCAGGGAACCCAAAGACTTTGGGAGAAAAGGGAACAGAGTCGGGCCCTACCCTCAGGGAGCCTCCAGTATTGGGGAAACCGAGGAAGAATCTGTGCCCTGCCCGTAGGAAACTCTCCATGTGGGAATGGAGCAGATTTCACATAAAACAGCTACCGCACGGTGAGAGACACGATTCATGGAGTCAGAACCAGCAAAAACCTGAGGTTTAAATCCTGGTTCTAATAGTGCCTATGGGTCTGTGGGCCCATGGCATCACCTGTTTGCCTCTAGTGTCCTCATCTGTAAAATGGGCCATCCTGGTTTTCTTTGCTGGCACTATTGTGTCCGTATTGGCCCGCCTCTGTTCTTGGATCGTCGGTGTTGTACGCGTACATAGATTGGCTGTATTGCGCGTGCACGTGTGTGTGGCTGTATACATAGCCTGTGTCTTTGTGCACAGCAGGTGTGACTTTCTTAGCACATCTGGGTCTGCCCTGTGCATTTCTGGGTGTAGGGTATTGTCCACACACGCGTGTAATAACAATGGCTTTTATTTTCCAAATACAAATATTTTCCACCTTCACCCTCGCAAGGGAACACCCTTGTGTTCCAAATCTGTCTCCCTCCCCTCCCCTAGACAGCAAGTAATCCAATATAGGTTAAACGTGTGCAATCCTTCTTCCGTATTTCCACATTTAGGTGGTTGGGTCTTTCTTGGCCCATTTGTGTCTGTCGGTGAAAACACTTTTACTCTATTCTGAAAGATCACCCTTGGGATCCAGAGATCCCAAGTCAGATCTTCCGCTAGAACAGGCCCCAGAGATCCACCCTCTTGTCAAAAACCCAGCTTCCTAAGGACATTAGTCAAAGGGAATCGTGACGGCTTGGGCGCACGTGGGCACTAGCCGGAGTTCTCAGCTTGGAGATTAGCAGGAGCCGGCGGTCTCCGCGGACATTGGGGGGATGTTGGCCAGTTTTAGGAGGGCTGAGAGATACCAGCATAAGGATTGGTTGGAAATATAAATTCTTGCTGGCAAATAGGAGAATTACTCAGAAACTGTGTTAAACCCGGGCATAGAGCGGCCACTACAGGGATTACCTCCAGAGAGTGGCCAGGGTGGGAATTAGGCAGATTAGGCCGGTCAGCGCCATGACTGGCCAGATTAGTGTCAGGATCGAATAACAGAGACGGTGCTGAGTGTGGGAATTAATCAGACCTTAGTCATGATGGAGACCGGGCAGCTACAGTGACTGCATAAAAACTGGCCCGTTATCCAGTCAGGGTCAGGCCTGGCCAGAGCCGCTGGTCCTCCTCCAGTGTTTCTGCCTTGGGGACTGGGCACTTTCCCCCGCCTTCCCCCAGCCCCAGCCCCGCCTGTCATAAAGGTGTACCCAGGTGGCTGTTGGAGGCTCCTCAGAGAGATGATTAAGGCCAGATGAGTCTGAACACAGGCCCTTTTGTTAAGGAAACAAAGGCTGGTAATTGGGCTCACGTGGAGGGAGGAGACCCTCGGCCCAGTAACTGGAACAGTCTGTGCCGGCAGCACATCCATGCTTGTTTTCCCAAGAAAGCCGCACAGACCATCTTGTACCAGCTCAGCCCAGGCCCGGAGGAGCACACTCGGAGCCAGGACGGACGCTCGGTATTCTCACAGCAGGCGGGGAATCATGGGCAGGGATGGGAGAGGAAAAGTTCACTGAGATCTTTGGGGGGAAATGAAATCCAGGAGCTTGTTTTAATCCTTTCCCCTCTGCTGCCCAGCCTAGGGGCCAGTCCCAGCCCGTCCAGCCTCCAGGGAGACCTCCACAGCCTCTAGGAGGGCAGAGAGGATGGGAAGGGGTAGTCCTGCAGGGGGCCTTTCTGGCTTGGGGTGGGGTGGCGGGAGAGCATTTCTGTGGTTTTCTGTGGCCAGTGGTCAGCAGTGAGTGACCCTGCACGATAACCGGAGCCGCGGCCGGGCCCCTGGTGTAAGTCACTCACATTTAACAGAGCCTTGATAGCGCCCATGATGTACAGAGGGCCCTAAGGAAGGGGAGAAAAGGCCTAACATGGAGGGACATTCATTCGCCCCTGGAACAGAGGCACTGACCCCTGTTGGAAGGTTAAAGGAAGGTGAAAAACAAGGATGGATGTGTGGAATGGGAAAGGGGTCCAAGAGGGCCTCTGGTGTCTGAGGGGAGGTGGGCCCGCAGAGCAGCAGTGGGGAAATACATGGGCCACCATTGGCCATCCCAGGCCTGGCCGTCGATCCAGGTGTGGAAAAGGCAGGTGGGGAGAGGCGCCACCCCAAAGTGCCGCCGCGCTGCCCGCCGCCACACTGCCCGCCGCCACTGGGTGGCTGGGGCTGCGATTGCTAGTCTCAAACCAAAATTCAATTATGCAGTGCAGGCAGGGTTTGCTGTGACACAGAGGGTTAGAAATTAATGTTAACACTGTTTCTGGTTAAGACTTTTTGTGTTGATAAATAATTCATAAGGCAGTTAGCTCTCTGAGGCTGACAACCCAAGGATGTATTAATACAGTCGACTCTGCGAAAGGTCAGCCCTGTACGGGGGAGCATCTAAGCCATCTTTTATTCATTTCCTGACACAGACTCATTAATTATTACCGTCCTGGAAGGGCTACACGGGAGGAGCGCTAATGAGAAAAAGGATATTGGGTTGGAGATCTGACACTCACTCTTTGAAACGACTTCTAAAAATCAGAACAATGCTGAGCTCTGGGCCAGGCCGATCCTGCTCTCCCAGACAGAGACCCGTAATGGGGACCAGATGGTGGACGCTCCGTCTGGCTTGCCTTGGAGGAGCTCCTGCTCGAGGGAGGGGGATGGCCCTTCTGGGGAAAGTTGTCAGCCCCTGGGACCGAGCGGGAGGACCAGGTGCCCGGGCAGCGGGAGAGAGGCTCACTCGGGTAGCCAGCGTCCAATGATTCCCTGCCTCGGGGCATTCCCCGGGGGCCCCAGAGGTGGGGAGCAGGACGCAGCTGGCTCAGAGAGGGAAGCAGGTCTGGCTCTCGCTTCCCTGCTCCTCGTGCAGATGGCAGAAACTCCTTAGGAAAGTTAGCTCTGGAGCCTGAGCTGTCCCAGGGAAACCGTGCTAATATTGTTAACCTCCCCGGCTCCCTCGAACGGGCTCCCTGGGCAGGAATGTGGTCACTCACACTCAAGCTTTGGCCCAATCACTTTTCTACTCCCTTAAGTTCATTAGATCAAAAGGTGGAAACGATATTAGAAACCATCCAACTCAACCCTGTAATTTTACAGATGCTGACAATAGCATTTATATAGCTCTTTAGGGTTTGCCACCTGCATTTATTAAGTGCCTGTTGGGTGCTAGACACTGAGCCCTGGGGATACAGTAGGCAAGAACAATCCCTCCCCTCAGAGAGCTTACAGTCTAATCGGGGAGAAAACAAGCAAATAGATGTGATCAAGGTAGACAAACTGTTTGATGTTGCCTCACTTGATAAGTTGTGAAAACTGAGGAGAAACGACCTGAAATCGGGTCCCCGGACTCTGGATTTCCTCCAGGTCTGTGAGGAGGGAGCACCTGGGGCACGTGGTCCCATGGGACGAACCCCCCGGCTGCTGAGCTACTGGGGGCCTTCCCTCCTCACTAGGGGACAAGTGGGAGCAGCAGAAACCATCTGAGGAGAAGAGCAGCCCAGCCCCTCCCCAGTCTTGCCATCACCAAAGACTGGCTCTGGGCTTCCATCACACGGGGAGCTAACGTGTTTTGCCCAGTGCCAGCCTTGCCCAGCTGACTCCTAGGCCTAGAAGCTGAGTCGGGAAAGGGGTGCACCTCAGCCCTCATTAACGGGCGAGACCAAAGACTAACTTTGCGCTGGGGGTCCTGGTCTCTGGGGAGCCAGAGCACCCCTGGGTCCTTGCCCGGGATTCTTCCCGAGGACGGAAGACAAGGCCCGTGTCTCCCTGAGAGAGAGAGTGGGGGTCCGGCCTGAGAACCCCAGGAACGACTGTGGCGGGGCGGCGGGGGAAGCTCTGTAGGAGGTAAACACTCGGGAGCCTCCCCTTCCCCTTTCCTTGGGCCTCGGAGCCAGGACTCGCAGAGACCCACGGCCCGCTAACCTCACTCGGGTCGGACGCTCGCTCGCATCCACATGTAACAAAACATCCCGTTGCTGTGTGTGTACCACTCGCTACAGCTGTGTATAAATTTGTTTAATGGGTCTCTAACTCACCATCAGACTCATAAAGGCAGCCACTGTACAGGCTATTAGGCGGCAGTAACTTAATTGCTCGTTAATTGGGTAATTAGTGCTTTGTTTTGCTTTAAAGCCTAAACACTCATAAAAAGTGAATTAGCTGAGTAAACAAGAATGGAATTTTCATGATATGCTGTCCTAGCAATTGTGCATAATTAATCAGCCTTTGATTATGATTCCTGTCCTGTCTTGGGCCACTGGGTCAAGTTTGGGGTGGGGAGAAGGGAGGATGAGGGCAGGGAGGCAGGGTGGTCCCTGAGAAGGGAGCAGCACCCTTGGGCTTTTCTGGCTCTTGTCTGTCAGAAAAAGGACCAGCTCCTTAGAAGGCATCTGGTTCAAGCCCTGTAAGAAGCGGGGATTAGACTTCCACACCCATCCCTCCAGTGATCAAAAGATCACTAATGGTAGCCCAGGGAAAAGAGCCATCAGGAGGGCTGAGGTCAGGGGTGAGCTCAGATGCTTATTAGGGCTGCACACAAGTCAACTAACCTCTGCCTTGGTTTCCCCATTTGTAAAAATGAGAGGAATAATTGCACCTCCCTCCCAGGACTGTTGTGAGGCAGGTAGCGCAGTGCCTAACACAGAACAGCCCTTAATGATTATCTATCTATCCATCCATTTGTCTATCGCTGCACAATGACGTGGGACCCGAGCTCAAAGGCCCCCTCTGTTTCCTCCCTTTGTTACTCTCTCTGCTCCTGGGCGGTCTGACTGTGGTCACTTAGGTAAGCTGCCTGGGCTCAGTTTGCTCATCCGTCAAATAAAGGGTTGGATCAGCTAGATCTGGGATTCTGGGAAGGAAAGAGATGGGGCCGGACCCCCACTGTTGACCTGGAAGCCCAGAATCCTTCGCCTTGCTCCCCCGCCCAAGGGAAGGCCCGAAGTCCCTCCATGTCAGAAAAGGGAATGCGTGAGGAAAAGCTGACGGGTGGGATTTTGAAAGTCAGTGACCCACAGGAAGCCTTCCGAGTATTATTGGATACCCAGCGCAGAGCGTGCCCAGGATCAGAAAGAGCAGGCTCTGAAACAGCTCCCTGCGGCGTGTTAACTGGCAGTTACAGGAGGCGTCCCGGGGACGGAGATGTCTTTGAAAGCCTGGAGCGTGACGGGGACAGAGGAGCCCCCTGGGAGCAGCCGCCGGGGCCAGACAGGACTCCGAGGAGCCCCTGAAATGGGGCGCGCCAACTCCAAAGGGCATCCGCCAGGAAGGGCTTGCATGGCACGGAGAGGCCTCGAGGAGCACCAGGGTCACCCAGCGTCTCGGTGCCGGTTGGAGGAACCCAGGGGTCTCCGGCACTGACTCCTGGGCTCCCCCATCACACTGGGTGGATTCCTCCCCAAAGAGCAGGTGCTTATTGATCTTTACCATATCAGAAACTGAAATGTCTTAGTCTTGTTATGAAAGTGGTTTCGATCTCAAGGACGTCCTAAAAGGTCTTGGGGACCCCAGACCACACTTTAAGAATCACACAATTATGTGATTCTGTTTATATGCTGATTGAAAGGGACCTCGGAAGCCATTTTGCTCAACAGCTGAAGAAACTGAGACCCAGGGAATACAGGGTTTGGCTCAGGATTTACCAGATAATCGGCATCAGGGCTTAGGTGTGAATCCCCAGCTTTTCTGCTTCTGGAAGCAGGGACCTTCTAACGGAATCCAAGGGATGGGGAGCTTTGAGGAATGCTAAAGGATGGTCCTGGGGAATCTCTGGCCTTTCTCTGCAGATTCACAAACTAATCCCAGAATGGGAAATTCTGGATTTCACCCCAGTCACTTCAGCCGTTAAGCCCAGAGTCATAAAATCGGCCCAGAAGCCGCAGTGTTAACTGAGTACCTCCCTGAGGTTAGGCAGGCTGCTGAGGGGCTCTCCTCGTGTCTCTGCAACCCCTGCTGGCTCCTGCTTCTGGGGGCACACTGCCCTCCCGCCCAGGTGCTGTCCAGTTATCCGCTCTGTGCTGGGGGAGGGTAACGAGAAAACTGAGAGAGCCCCTTCCCTGAGAGCTCCTGGGAGAATGTGACATGGCGGGTGGGAGCGAGCTCACAGCTGAGGAAGGGACCTCTGTCCCTTGTGGGGAACTCGGGCCTGGTGAGGGCGAGGGGGTGCAGCCTTGGTGCCAGGCGGGATGCTTCCTACTGACCCCTCTGGGAGGTGGGCTGGGGACTCGCTGCGTCCGTGCTCCCTCAGTGCCCATTCCCTGTACGCCCGCATTGGCGCCGGCCGGCTGGCATGGGCAGTGCCCACCCCGGAGGTTGGTGAGACAGCACTTGGAGCATCCTGGGAGAAGGGGCCTGACACTGAGGGGGTGCTGTAGGGGTGCTCCGTCCCTCCCCGGCGCTGAGATAAGGAGTCAGAAGGGCAACATAGCAGGCAGCTAAAAGCCAGAAGTCCCGGAGTTCAGATCCTGCCTGTAGGACCCTGGCCATGTCGCTTAAACTGCAACTGATTAAGAGACGGTACCAGGCTGCTTTGAGAGAACTCCCCAAACCAGTGAAATCCCAGGGCCGGTCCCCACTTTTGGTCACCACCGGTGAGCCCTGTACAGCCCCTGCCCCCCAGGCGCCCCCTCAGCCCTCTCCCAGTCTAGCCCTGCGCGCCCCCCAACCCCCTGGAAGAGCAGAGGAGGAGGAGGAGGAGGAGGAGGGAGAACACTTGGGCTGAAAACATGCTCGGCTCTGTTTGAGTAGCACTAATTTATATGACTTAGGTGGGCGTAAAAGGATGAGAAATGACCTTTTCAACATGACTCCAGATATAAAAACGATCTTACAATCTTATTATCATGAGAACATTTCGCCCGGTATTAAGCTCCATAAATTACCTTTTCCCCAAGCTAGTAACCCTGCGTCCCTGGGGGCCAGCGGCAGAGGAGATGCCTGCTCCTGGCTCCTTATTTTAGCTGAATTGCTTAATTGGTGTGTGCTCTCCATCCCCGATTGAGTATTTGGAGCACAAATGAAGGTTAGAACCTTTGCGCTAGTTATCGACTGAAGGAAAATTGATTCACGCTCAAGAGTGCAGTTGGGAGAGAGGACTCGTGATTCTCCCCAGGAAGGAGGGCGCCGGCTCGTTCCTCGAGCCTCCCACTCCCCACCCCCCATATTTCTCGCAAAGGTCAGGCCGGCAGAGCGAAATGTGTAAAATGCTGAGCCGCTGTTCAGGAGCCCAAAAGGATGTTGCCAGCGGGGGTCCTGGGGGGGATAAATCGGGGGGGCCGTGGAGCCACCCTTGGCGCCGCCCTCCTTGCGTGGCCACACCCCCTGCACACGGTTACATACAGGTGTGTGCTCGGGACCTTTGTGCAGGCTCACGGGCCGGGAGGAGGGTCTCCTGAGCGCAGAGCCTGCCTGCTGCTGGGCTCGCACCTCCACGGGCCCCTCTCTCTCTTTTCAAGAACTAAGTGGCTTTTAAGGTTCCTTCTAGTCCTAAGTCCAGAACCCCAGAGTGGGGACTGGCTCTGCTGTTTCTTTGTACTCCCTCCCCCCAGCTTTTGGGCACAGTGCCTGGCACATAGTGGGCACTTAATAAGTGCTAATGAGTGTTACCTAGTGCTAAATAAATGATGGAAGGGAAGGAGGAAGGAAGGAAGAGAGGGGGATAATACGACAAACACACTCGAGGGTGGCAGAGGCGCCAGGAGGAAGGGACCCGGTTACCCGGCCCAGGATAGCCTAGGATGTGGGCAGGAAGGGCTCCCGGGGACGGAGTCGGGCTGCGGACCTCACTGCGGCCGCCCAGCTCTCTCGGCTCACAGGTGGGAGGATCAGACAAGGCAGGAAGGGGTTTGTAGGCTCCCTTTGCTGGCAGCAGGCGCTCTGCATTGCCTGATCTCGTAGCTGTGGCTCAGGCCGAGGCTCAGTCCCAGGGTCAGAGGGAGTCTTAGCAAAGCAGAGCTCAGGGTCACAAGGAGGAAGGAGCCGGCTACAGTTGGGAGGTCGCTTGCGAGCCGGGGCACAGAACAGGAGAAGGGCGAGTACCGCTCTCCCTAGATCAGGCCTCCTCGGAAAAGCCAAAACCTTCACAGTCCTCAGAATTTCTGGGGAAACAACTGCATGAAAAACCTTAAACCTTGGATATTACAGCGGGCAGGAGAACTGGGATTAGAACCAAGAACATCCAGCCAGCAAAACTAAGCATCATCTCTAACCAGGGAGAAATGGACATTCAATGAAATAGAGGACTTTGGAGCCTTTCTGATAAAAAGACCTGAGTGGAAGAGAAAATTTGACTCGCAAATACAAGATGAAAAAGAAACATAAAAAGATAAACAGGAAAGAGAAATCGCAAGGAATTCAATAAAGTTTAATTGTCTATATTCCTATGTGGGAAAATGATATTTGTAACTCCTAAAAAGCTTTCTATTAGGGCAGGGAGAAGGAGTATACATAGTCAGAAAGCAGAGGTGTGATGGTGTGATTATCTTAAAAATTGAATTAAGGGATAAGAAAAAAGAAGGCATTGGAAAAGGGAGGGGTAGAATGGAATCATTTATTTGACAAGTGGTCTAGAAGAGATTTACAGTGGAGGGGGAAAGGAGGGAAGTGAAGAGGGGAGCACATGAATCTTACTTCATCAGAATTGGCTCAAAGAGAGAGAATAATATACAGCTCAGTTTGGTAGAAATTTCTTCCCCTGCAGAAAAGTAGGAAGGGAAGGGGATAAAAAAGAGAGTGGGAGAAGCTGATAGAAGGGAGGGCAATTTGGGGAAGGTAAAAGCAGCAAAACATTTTTGAGAATGGAGAGGGTAAGATAGAGGGTAAGAGAGGGAATGGAGAGAAGATAGAATAAACAGTAGGTATAGAATTGAAAGAAATACATAATTTGATGATCATTACAATGAAAAAATTTTACCGTGATTTTCTTTGATAAAAGACTTAGTTTCTCAAACTGACTTAAATTTATAAAAATAAAAGTCATTCCACAATTGATAAATCATCAAAGGGTATGGGAATGAACAGGCAGGTTTCAGACAATGTAATCAAAGCTATCTATAGTCATGTGGGAAAAAATACTCTAAATCATTTGATGAGAGAAATGCAAGTTAAAAAAACTCTTAACTACTGTCTCACACCTGTTAGATTGGCTAATATGACAGAAAAGGAAAATGGCATATCAGAGGGTATATGGGAAAAATTAAATGCTAATATACTATTGGTGAAGTTGTATATTCATCCATTCTAGAGAGTAATTTGGAAATGTGTCCAGAGGGCAATAAAACTGTCATATCCTTTGACCAAGCCATTCCACTTCTAAGTCTGTATCCTAAAGAGATTTTTTTAAAAAAAGGGTAAGGACCTAGCTGTGTGAAACTATTCATGGTAATTCTTTTAGTGGTGACAAAGAATTGGAAATTGAGGAGATGCCCATCACTTGGGGAATGGCTGAATAAGTTGTATATGATTGTGATGGAATACTATTGTGTTTTTAAAAATGATGAGCAGGATGCTCTCGGAAAAAACATGGAAATGAGCAGAACTGGGAGAACATTGTTCACAGTAATAGCAATATTGTATGATGATCTACTATGAATAACTTAGCTATTCTCTGCCATACAATGATCCAAGACAATGCTGTAGAATTTAGAATGAAAGATGCTGTTCGCCTCCAGAGAAAACACTGGTAGAGCCCAAATACAGATCAAAGATACTTTTTCTTTATTTTTCTTAGGGTTGGGTTTGGTTTTTTGTTTTTGTTTTTGTTTTTGTTTGGTCTATTTTTTCTTTCACAGAATGACTTACATGGACATTTGTTTTCATGAGTACACATGTATAACCTATGTCAAATTACTTGTATTCTCAGTGGGAGTAGGGTAGAATTTGGAGCTCAAAATTTGAAGAAAAAAGTTAAAATTGGTTTTACATGTAATTGGGGCGTCAATAAAATATTAAATAAGATTTTTAAAAGAAAGGGAAAGAAGGGAGGTATAAAGGAAAAGAGCAGGAAGAAAGGAAAGAAAGAAAGGAAGAAATAAGAAAGGGAGCAAGGAAGGACTGACCCACTACCCTAATCTGGCCATAGATCTCTGAATGACTATTAGTCTCAATTGTTCAGGCTTATTTCAACACTCTCTAGTTTGGGATCTCTGCTGCCAATGATTTCTAATTTCCATTTTTTTCTCTGGACGTTTGCCCATCCATGTAAATGGATATCTGACGCCTAGCTTTGGTGCTGTCCAGCCTCAGGCTGGCTCATCCCCTGGTTCCTCGGCTCAGTATCCAAACACACCTCGACAGAGCAGAATTCCCTCTGTCAGGCTTCTGGTCTGTGCTTGATATAGCTGCTAGAGTGTTGGACAGGAGAGGCAGAAGCTCTTTTGAGTATCCCTGGGGCTAAGCCTGGCTTTAGTGTGGCAAACAAAGCATGTTTTACTTCTGGATCGTTCCTAGGCACTCCAGACCCCACTCTCTGCACCAATTATAAGTTTCCCAGCTTGAGCTTTCTTCTTCTCTCCCCCCCCCATTTAATAATATTTTAATTATTCCAATTCCATGTAACAATAGTTTTCAACATTCAGTTTCATAAGATTTTAAATTCCAATTTTTTCCCTCACTCTCCCCTCCCCAATGGAACAAGAAGCCTAATACATATACAATCATATTAAACATTTCCACATTTTAGTCATGTGGTGAAAGAAGAATCTGAACAAAAGGGGAAAACCATGAGGAAGAAGAAGTGAAAATAGTGTGCTTCAGTCTGCGTTCAGACTCCATAATTCTTTCTCTGGATTTGGATGGCATTTTCCATTATGAGTCTTTTTGGAATTGTCTTAGATCGTTATGTTGCTGAGAAAAACTAAGTATCTTAGTTGATCATCACTTCACTCAGCATCAGTTCATATAAGTCTTTTGAGGTTTTTCTGAAATCTCCCTGCACATCTTCCCCCCCACACCCCCCGAGGATATTTGGATTAAGTGACTTGCCCAGGGTCACACAGCCAGAAAGTGTTAAGTGTCTGAGACCAGATTTGAACTCCTGACTTCAGGGCTGGGGCTCTGTCCCACTGTACCAACCAGCTGCCTCCCACCTTGTTCATCATTTCTTATAAACTTGAGCTTTCTTGCTTCAAACTTCACCTTCAAACTGTAGATCCCCGTGGCCCCTTATAGAGACTGTAAATTGCAGGTTATTTTCATTCCCTTTACTCCCACTTAATGAGTAGCTCGCTATGAGCCCCTCCTGGTTGAGTGGGCCTAAGAAACTCGGAGGGGCTGCTCCAGAGTCCCCAAAGAGGCACTCTCCCCGTCGGCTCATTTCCCTTCTCTGTCACCAGACCTAGGCGAGTTTCATTCCTTGGCTTCTCAGGCTAAGAGGTGACCCTGCTTTCTAGCAGGGCTTATCTATGCATGGACCTTCTCAAACACATTTAAAAGGAAAGAGATTTTAGTCTGACAACGTGACAGAGCCTCTCTTCTGTCTGGATGGTAAATCTCAACCAAGTGGGAGTTGGGGCTGGTCTTACTCCAAATCCAAACTTTATTCTTCAGGGCCCAGCCCTCAAAATGTCCCACACTTGGTCCTAGGCCCATGTGGCCTCCCAACACGCTCCTGTCATTGGCAGGAAGTGTAAAAAGCAGCTGCTGCTGGCCAGCCGAACTTGTGGATTTACCTAGGACAAGAGCTGGTGGCACAGCCCGTTGGACCCGTCTACGTTTTGTGGGATCAAATAAAATAGCCTATCAGAAATGTTTTGCAAACTTAAAGCATTATAGACGGGCTAGCATTGTCTTGGAGTAAGCCTTCTGTGGCCTACATCTCTTGGAAGGAGCTGGACTAGGAATCAAAGGACGTGGTTTAAGTCCTGACTTCTTGTTGGCTTCAGGAAGGTTTTTGCCTGTAAGATGGAGAGGACTGGACTCGGTTGTTTCTGAGGTTCCTTGTACCTTTGAAGTCAGTGGTCCTGTGATCCTGTGGTTCAGATCATTATCTCAGCCTATCCCGGCCCCCCATTCCCAGGCTTTAATCACTACTACCATTGAACAATAGGTCCCAGTCTGCTTCTAGAGACTGCTTGCTGCCCCGAGGGAGGAGAGGGATTGAAGAAAGAAAGAGACTTGAATTTGGTCCCAAGCCTTTTTTACCCCACGCCCAAGAGCAACTGATGATGGACTTCACTGGCACTAGTGTGCCTCACTCCTCTTGGGTCTCTTTTGACACCTGCCCTCTGACCTCAGAGAGACGTTCTTCTTGACTTCTTCAGCTACGACCCTGGAAGCCCAAACATTTCTTTGCTGTCAGGACAATGGCCTGTACCTCAACACACTCTGGCAGTGGGGGCTAGAAGGGGTTCTGGAGGAACCCAAGAGCCTGTGACTTGATCACAGAGAGTCACCTCAAAGAGGCCTTCGCTTTGCAGCCCCCCACAGTCCCAGTAAAGGGACTCTTAGAGCCAGGAATCTAGTGATTCACATTCTGTTGTGTTCCTCTTGTTTCCACCCTCCCCTCCACTCCTGGCACTTCTTGGACCCTGAGCTTTGTCACCTTCCCAGGCAAGAAAGCCGAAATATTGTACTGGGAAATTGAGTCCCAAAAGGAAGGTTTTCCCTCCTCATGAATTTTTCATGTCTTTGTTTGAGAAATCCCTGGCTGACCATTGCTAAAGCTAAGTAATTAACACTCGCCCTGTAATAAGAAGAAGGGAGGATGAGGCTTGTATTTATTGGGGATTAATAGCTGGGTTTGTGTCGGGTTTTTTCAATCTAGGGACTTGGGGGCAATGGGTTCCACCCCCCAGAAAATCTCTACCTTCTCCCCTAACACAAACCTCCTGGCCTGGTCCCTCTAAGGTAGTGTCGAGCTATGTTCTGGGCCGGCTTTGGCAGCAGGTCAAGCAATGACCAATGAGAAGGCTCAGGAAAGGTAGAGGATCATTGGCTTTAGATCTGAGATGTACTTTGGAAGCATCTCCTTATACAGTCTAAGAGGAACCGATGGAAGGGCCCAGAGACGAACACACTTGCCCAGCGTCACACGGCAATCAGGGATTCAGAGCTGCTGGGACTCAGAACTTGGCGTCTCCTTCCCTCTTTCCAGGTCGTTTCCTTCTTCCCACCGAGAACAGCAGGCGGAGGAAGAGACTAATGTGGGTGAATCCCAGCCCTGCCACTTACTCCCTGCGTGATCGTAGACAAGTAGTTGACTTTCTGGGTCTGTAAAGTGCAGGGGTTGGACTAGTGGCCTGGGGCCTCTTGCAGGGTGACCTGTGATCCTGGGACCCAGTCTTTTCTTTGGAAAAAGACCTCGGCCTTCCCCTGGGCTTAGCTGGGTTGGATGCCAGTTGACCATGGGGCCCAGGCCCTGCCTCTTGAGCTGCTGCTCTGTCATAGGCTAAGAACGGCCCTCAGCTCTGCCATCTCTAGTCACCTTCCTGCCAGCTGCATCGTGGCCAGGGCCGTAGGGTCAACCCCGACACCTTTCTCTGTGGCAGCCTGCCTCTGATCAGGGGCTTGGACACTCACTCCAGGGAGTGCAGGCCTTGTGGGGAGAGGACTAGGGAGCTGGGATGGAGAGGGAGGGCTGGCCACCGGACAACAGGCATTTATAATGTGCCGCTTTCTGGGGGCTCCCTCTCCCTCAGGCCCCAGACTGCCCGCAGGGAGCTTACATTCTAATTCAGGCCGCATCCCAGTACATGGGGATATAAGCTCTCTATATGAAGGTTTAAAGAAAAAAAAGCAAAAAGCCTGCCTAGATCCAGGCTGGAGCCGAACCATTGGAAGAGATACTTTTCTCCTTAGTGAGGCCATCAGTTCACCTCCCCCTGCAGATGTGGTCCTGCCCAGGAAGGAGACGGAAGGAGGGGAAGGGGAGTGAGCACCCCTACAGCTCCTACTGTGCGCCAGACGCTGTCCTGAGCCCCTCACAATTAGGATCTCATTTGATCTTTGCGATGATACCTACAGTGGAGGAAACGGAGACAGACAGAGGGACTTGTCCAAGGGCGTGCAGCTAATAAGTGAGTGAGGCTGAATTTTAACTTGGGCCTTCCCTGCTTTCCATCTGTCACCAGCTGCCTCTTCAGAAAGAACTGCTGCTTATGGGGGGAGCAGAGCTGCAGCAGCCCCATCATGGGAGATCTGTTCCCTCCCCTTTGCTATCTTACCCAGATATCTACCCAGATCCCAGGGTCTTGCCCCTCCCAGAATGGGGATCTATACCTCTGCTCTAACAGAGAGCTCTCCCTGCCCATCCCTTTGTGTACCCTCCCCTCCTGGGGGCCTGTCCCTCTTCCATCAAGTCTCCCCTCCATACCGACCGTGTGACTGACACACACACACTCACACCTGAAACAGGGACGGCTCCCCTCAGAGCACCATGGAGATCTGTGCCCCCCAGGGCCCTCCTTCCCACTGTAGGGGTTTATGCCCCTTTCTCTGTATCCCTCTGCTTCCTGCATCCTCAGATAATCCCTGCCACCCTTACAGGTGCCCCCCTCCCCAGGAGGGGCCTTTCCCCTTATTAGGGGGAGGGTTCCTTGCTCCCCCTGCTTCCTATTTTTCTCCATTCTGGGGCCCTTTCATGAGGGGATCTGTGTCCTACAGCCATGATGGGGGGAGGGGGCTGCCCCTCCTCCTGAGGGATTTGCCCACATTTAGTGCCTCTCTTCACCCCAGAGCCCCCATTGCTCAGCGGGCCCTGTGCCCCCCCTCCCACCCCAGCAGGCATCTGTGACTCGCCCTCCCCTCCAGCCGGCCCAGGGGTGGGGTTCAGGCCAGAGGGAGGGCCTCCCCCTCCCCAGTCCTGCCATTTTGAAGGTCGTCTTGCTAGCAGCGAGACAGATGTGAGGGATTTTTTTCTCCCCCACCTCTTACTCTGATTAATTGCCTCATTCAATTCCGACTATTGCAGTTAAACATTAATTCAGCAGGACTTAATAACGTATTCATTTATGACCCTGCCTGCTCAGGCTGACAATGATGGGCTGTTTTTGTTAATTATAGGGATCCATGAGCCCCGTCCTTTACACGCTCGCACTGACGGAAAACACAGCCCGGCACACGCGTGGTCTTTGATGTCAGATAAATCACACCTCCCCAAGGAGCCGGCTGCGGGGCGAATATTTCTTCCTCAATATTTTCCACCAAATGCGTCCTCCTGCCGACGCTGCCACGTTGGCTTAAGAAGCAATCCGGGGAGATCTGTCAGAGGGCTGGGGGCGGGGGGGGGGGCTTGCCAAGGTTTGCCTCCGTGATTGCCCGGTCCCCTGGCAGGACTGGCAGAGGAAGCCCCTGCCTCCGAGATGAGAAAAGGCCTTTGTCTCCTTCCAGCACTAATTAGAACTCTCTAATTAGAAGGCTCTCTGAGCGGGCTGGGGATTCTTGGGTGAGGGGTTCCACTAACCGAGAGCCTCCGGCCCCACAGCCCCAAGGAAGTGGGAGGGAGATGCGCCTTATGTGGGGGGAGGGCGGGGGTCTCGGGGTGCTGCTGGTCAGGGCTGGCCAGGGGCCTTCAGAGGCAGAGTCTGGGCAGGACACTGCCCACAAAGGGGGTACAGCTGGCATCGATGGGCACGTGTCCCATTGTGTGTCATTGCGCATTTCTCTGAGGGTGGATCACCCACCACCCAAAATGACAGCTTAATAGGGATTGCTCTTTCCACCTCGAGGGTTCTGCGGCGTTAATTAAGCGGGAAGCGTCCAGATTGGTAGTACCTTCCGAGGCTCTGCTGGGAGGTGATCTATTTCTGTCTGAGCTGTCTCGTCCCCCCTCCCACCTCAGCCCACCCCCAGTGCCATGGGCATGCGCCGAGACCTGCCCCCTCCCCGGCACGGACCGAGTCCGGAGCATGCAGCCTCTCCCCTCGGCCCAGGCCTGGGTCTCCAAATTGTGGTCCTGTGACTAGAATTCAAAACCTGCCTCGAATACTTGACTTGTCCTTATTTACATCTTTTTGCCACTGTAAAGTAAGGGTGATAATAGTGCCCACCTACCTACTGAGGTAGCAAATGCAAGTGTCCAATGAGGTCATGTTTAGTTAGGATAGTGCCCTGCATATGTAGTAGATGCTTAATAAGTGTTTGTTTCTTTCCCTCTCCTGGGCCTGCATAATAGGGCTTAATAAATGCTTGCTTCTCTTCTTCTTTTGGGACCTGGACTACACTCAGGTTCAGGATTAGCATCTATCTCCCCTGCTTCACCTAGTGTCTTGTTAATAAGGTGGTTCCAGACTCTGCCTTGAAATATGATGGTTCTTCTTTTGTTGCTTCCCAGTCAAAAACTTGAATTTCCAGGAACGAGCTCCTGGATGCCTCTCCTTGCCTCCGTGACTAGTTCCAGGTGCTTTGACCTGCACAGTCCCCACCAATCTCAAGATACATTAAATATAAAAAAAAACCAAAATATAGAAATGAAAATTACTTTCCTTGTACTAGGACCGTCCAGTCCTAGCGCCGACCCTGAGTTACCAAGGACTCTTGAGTTCATTCTCAGAAAGAAAAGAAATTGGAGTCAAGATGACCAGGGGCTCTCAGAGAAGAAGTTAGACCAGTTGAACTCTTAAAGCCCTTATGTGTCTAAATGGTGATTCTGTTCTGGATGGCGTTCCCTAAACAATGATAATTATTGCTAATGTTCGTGGTTATTGAGGTGTTCCAGTCGTTCAGCTCTTTATGAGTTCATTTGGCATTTCTTGGCAAACAACAGGATCTCACAGCTAGTACGTGCTTGAGGCTGGACTCAAACTCAAGAGATGGGTTTCCCTGACTTACCTGACTAGGTCTGGAACTGAATCCCTCGTGCACCTCACTTCCCGATTGCTGTAAGTTATTATAACTGGGCAAGGCAACAGAAGCAACTTGCTCGACATTACTGCTGGCTTTAAAATTTAAGGACTTGACAAATACCTGCCGAGAAATTACCTGGGGCCTAGAATCCCACATCACCAGTGCACTCTCTTTTATGGATAAATGGCAGATCCCTCAATAGCACAAATATGGACTTCCCAGCATTACTGACAGCTTGACCAACCATGTGTCCTGGAGCCAGAGCATTCTCAAAGGCCGAACCATGTCCTGCAATCTGCTGGCCATAACACCTGTCCATAAAAACAGAAAAATGGCCTCTTTAGTCCATGTTCCCGCACAAGCCACTCATAATCTCTGAGCTGCATGGGCCAGGTGCAGAGATCAGGGGGATGGGCCCATCCTCATCCTCCTGGCTGCTGCTGCTGCTGCTGCTGTCCCTAGGAAGCAGTCCCTGAGTCGGTCCCAGAGGAACTTCCCTCTCCATCACCCTCCTACAAAAAAGCAGGCATCTGGTTGGCCACGCAGTAATTGGTGAAACATAAAATTTAAAAGAATAGTTGCAAGACCTTTTTCTACCTTGTTGAAAAAGATAAGAACTTGTTGATCATGATTTTAAAATAGCTGCCATTTGTGCAACTCTTCAAGAATCTCAAAAAGTTTGCAAGGGCTAATGTTGAAAAATTGTCCACTGTTTTGAAAAATAAAACATTTTAATTAAAAGATAAAAATAAAAGGAATTGCAAAGAGTATCATAAGAGGAGAGCTGAAAGAGGTCCTTCTACTCCAACCCCTTCACCTACAAATGAGAAAACTGAGGCACATCACAGATAGAAGAGGGGGAAGATTTGTTTTGTTGCTGTTTCGTCACAACTGCACCTTCGTGACACCGTGGGCCACAAAATGCCAGTACTCTCCACTGGGTTTTCTTGGCAGATACTGGCGCGGTTTGCCATTTCCTTCTCCGGTGGTTAAGTAATTTGCCTAGAGTAATCTAGTTCATAAAGTATATAAGGAAGTACCCGCCTGCCTGACACCGAGTCTCATATTCTCGCCCCTGGGTTTTGCTGAGCTCTGCTGTAGGACCGGATGGTTCCACTTAATTATCATCCTGTCCATCTGAGACGACTATAGATCATCCACTTCACTTTCTTGAGTGAAGACAGTAGCCTGAGGGCAGGAGAATTGGTCTCCTAGCCTTGAGTTTCCTCACCTATCCATCCTCCTCTCAACTGACAAAAGGATTTTCCTAAAACACTTGTTTGCGTATCATGCTTCTGTTCAGCAAACTCCATTTTATTTTCATTTTTCTCTAGGATCACATATAAATTCCTTTGCTTCCTCCCAGAACCCTTTACAGTCTATCCCCAGTGTCCCTTTCCAGCCTGTTTTCCACTTGTTCCCTTCCCATACTCAAACAGGACTTTTTTTTTTCTGGGTAATTTAATCATGCTATTAAAACAGGCCGGCAGGATGACCATTTGGGCATCTCTCTTAGACCAAAGACTCCTCCTGGAGTCCTGTGAAATACCTAATCAGTCCTGATTGGTAACTCAGGGGGAGATAGGCTATCTCGGAGTACGTGACTTGGGTCACTCAAATCTTGGCCAAGGAGACTTTTATTTCTCTATCACTTGTCTTGAAAGAAAAGGAGAATCAACATTTTCCCCGACCTGTCAGACCTGTCAGACAATGAGCAGGAATACACCCATTAATCCAAACTCAGAATTTCTTTTACTGCCTGATTAGATCTTGGCCTGGGTGAATCTTTAAAAGAGACTTCCCATACTAATTGACTGAATGAAGAAGTAGAAGAGGGAAGGGGAGAAACCCTGGTTCTATTATAGTAATTAATAAATATGAGAAAAAATATTCATTTTTCACATTTAACCCATTTGAGTCTTTTCAGTGAATCACTAACAGGTATCATGAACACTTCATCAAGGGTTCTTAACTATGAGACTTATGTTGTCACAAAATCAGAGGGGATAGCAAACCTTACAAATAAAGGTACATAGGGGAAAAGTAAACAGCAAAATCAATGAACAAATAAATCAAATTGTCCATTTAAGACAAAGTCTTATCTCATCCAGCTCTCTGGTTCTTGGGACACTATCTGATGCATCCCTCCGGCCAAACAGGAATTCTCGCTGTTTCTCTGCTAATGTTGCATCTCCTATAGCTCCATGAGGTTGCCAAGATTGTCTGTGATGCTTTCCCTACTTTGATCTCTTTGATTCTTCTAAGTACAGCTCAACCCTCCCCCCACTTTTGGGCTGAATATCATCCTTCCTTTCCTCCATCCAAGTGCTTCCAATTCCAAATTCACCCTGAATTTATTTTGTGTATCATTTTTTTTTACTAACAGATACACGTTTTCTTTCGCCATTCAGTGTAAGCTCCTTGAGGGCAGGGATTGTTTGATTTCTTTTTCATTCCCCCCACATGTGGTTGGCACTTGGTGATGGCTGGATTAGGGAAAACAAATGCAACCTCCTTCTTGGGCAGTTGCTCCGTCTCTAAGATCCCCAAGCAAAGCTCAGAGAACTTTGACATAGACTGACATCCATCCGCTCAGGAAATGAGATTTGTCTCCAAGCAGCAGGCCTTTGCCATTGGCTTAAGATTTTTGACCAGTCTTGGTCAATTACTGCTCATTACCTCAATTCACAAAGAAATATATATGATGTAGACATTTCTGGAGTTAGATAAATTCAGAAGAGTTTCATGACCAGACCTGAGGGGTAATCAGTAATGGTTCGATGTCAACTTGAAGGGAAAACATGGGTCAAGTACCCCAGAGCTCTGCCCTCATATTTCTTCTGTATCAGTGGTTTAGATGGAGGCATAAATGGTCTATCCATCAAATTTATTGTTGACATGAAGCTGGGAGGGAGAGGGCCATTCAGTGGGTGACAGAAAAAAAAATATCTACAGGCTAGAAAATTGAACTAAATCTGGTGAGATGAAATTTAACAGAAGGAAATGTAAAATTCTACCTTTGGATTAAAAAAAAATTTTAATATGGCAATTGTAAGAGGGACAAGATGTAGCGTTGTTGTTGTGACTGATTCCTCAGTTCCCAAGGACCCTAGCTCTCTGATTCCATCTATGGTATTCTCTTGGCAAAGAGACTAGACTGGTTTGCCTTTGCCTTTTTCAGGAGATTAAGGCAAACCGGGTTAAGTGACTTGCCCAGAACCACACAACTAGGAAGTCAGTTCTTCCTGACTCCAGGCTCGGTGCCCTTTTCACGGAGCCATCTAGCTGTCTATGTTAGATGTACATAGAGAACAGTTTAAAAATATATGTATTGAAATTTTAGTAAACTGCAGATTCATTATGTGTCTAAGAGTGTGACATGGCAGCCAAGATTTCTGCTTTCCCAGATTGCATTAGAAATGTAGGAGTCCCCACTGTACTCAGCCTTAGCTAGAACATATTTGGAATATTATGAGCATGACATTTCAAGGGCTTTGGCCAACTGGAGCACATCATGCAGGATGGGGAAGGACCTAGGGAGAAAAAATTCAGGAGACACATGATAACCGTCTTCTTAAATCTGAAGGTAGTTGTAGGGAAGGTATTTGATTCATCAAAGGGCAGAAAACTTGGTGGAATGAGTAGATGCTCAGGGATACAGATTTTGATGTAAGCTAAGGGAAAGACCTAAGCAGGAGAGCATCACCGGAGGCTGGCTGACCACTTTTGTGGGTATTCTAAAGTGGACTCTTATGGAAGGATGGCTGGGACCAGAAGGCCTTTGAAGCCCCTTCCAGCTCTCAAAGACTGTGTGGGCAGGATGGAAAAGGAGGAAGCCCACCTCCTCACCCACTCTTCTGGAATCAGGAGCCATTCTCCTCAACAGCTATTGACAACCCGTGGTTCATCCCTTCCTTCTTCCTGGATGATAACATGCTTTCTACCATCCGAAACTAATTCAGCCATCGTCTCAGATGAATCCTGTGATGTGAGCTCTTTGCCTTTGTACATACAATCCTTATTTCTGCCCTTCTGAATTAGAAGCTTGAATGTAGAATTGGGGAAGATGTGAGAATGTAGAATGTCATTGCTGGGAGGGAGGAGGGGGGACGGACCTTAGAACCCAGGATGTCAAAACTGGAAAGGCCCTTAGATCAACATGTTCAACACTGTCTCCTCTATACTGTGAATTGGGACTTTGATCAGGTCTCATCTGATCTGGAAGGAAGAATTGTCTCATAAGCATTTATTAAACTCCCACTGTATACCAGGTAGCAGGTGCTAAACAGTATTATCTAGGATCTCTGGAGCAAAAAATATCTAGGCAATGTTGGATCCTATTGGTATGCTTCCCCTAAACCCAGTGGGCCCACGGGCCAGGGTCCCTGTCCCCTGCCAATCAAGGACTGTCTCCTATATCACTGATCACTAAATTGGAAATGGTGTTTTACGGCAGCAATAAAGGGATGGTACAGCGTGAGGTACGTTTTTATACAACTCTATGAACTTTGTCATTGAAAACATTATAGCCTTGAATGTGAGAGCTCGGTGGAAGGCAATATAATTTGATTACCGATATTAATCACATAGAGTACAACATATAAAACCAGTAATGCATAAGTCTGACTGGAGCCAGAGAACCCTCATGTGCATCTCAGGGAGATTTATTCTCAGTAATATAATTCATTTGACATGAAAGTATCATAATTGCAGTTGCTAGGAAGAGATTTTTTTTTCTTTTAAGGAAAAAGTGACCCTGATTTCAAGAGTAGCATTTTCTTTGCCTAGCTTCTCTTGTGAACCCTAACACAAAAGATGGGCCGAGTCCGTCGTCACAGGATTGTGGTCTTGAGTTGGAAGGGACCTCTAAGATCATGTAATCATTTTATCCGTGGCAGCAGAGAAAGCAAGAGATTTATCAAGGCAATAAGACCTGGAATCAAAATTGGAAGCCGAGTCTCAATCCCAGTTCCAGGACTGATCTTACAATGTTATCTGGACCCGCTTTTCATAAACCAGCCAAGTCAAAGAGCTTGTTTGGAGCATCGGGAGGTGAGGTGCCCCTGACTCCAGATGTCCCCGTGACATGATACGTTCAGAAGGCAGTAAGGAGGATTTAGTTAGGTCCACATCGGAGCTCCAGTGCTTATTACCTTTGACTTGAGGCAAATCACTTGGCTTATGTGCCTTAGTTTTCCTGCTCCATGAAATGGGTGGGAGTGGACTGGACTCGATCTCCTCTGAGATCTCTTCCTGCTCCGGATTTGGGATCTTATAGTTGTGTGATTTGGGGGCTGCCCGAGCTCTGTGTGTCCAGGTATGCACGTGTGTTACTTGGCGACTTGAGGTCCCCTTTGGACCTCTGGCCCCATCCTTTTAGTCATAGACTCTTCCACACTTAATGTGGCCTGGATTTCCCCAGTGCAGGGGTGCCACGGCCCCCACCATACCCCCTGTCCGTAGGACACCTTTGTTCCTTCTCATACCCCCAGGTGGGGAGAGGAGGTAGCTCATATTGCCGTTATTTAAGCCGGGTCTCCTCTACTTCCTGCAGTAGAATGTTCCTACTACGTGTCTGACACGATATGAGACACCAAAAACAGAAATTGTTTCATCCCAGCCGTCAGTCAATTTACAAACATTTATTAAATCTACCCTTTGTGCCCGTTACTCTGCTACAGGCTGGGGCTACATCTCATCCCAGATGAAACTTTCCTTGGCTTCAGGGAGCTTACACTCTGTTAATTGACCCACATTTATTAAATACATTTTAAGTGCTTGATACTGCGCTAGACACTGGCGTTGCATTTTGTTCCCAGGGAAACGTTCTTTGCCCTCAGGGAGCTCACGTCCTGTCAATCAGCAAGTATTTGTTAAACCGCTATTCGGTACCAGGTACAGAGCCTGCCCTCAGAGCGTGCATTTCCTCAGGGAAGATAGTGTGCACGCGTGTGTGTACATGCATACATATATGTGTGTGTGTATGTGTGATATATGTAAGATATAGGAAGTAGATTTAAAAAGCCATAAATATATACATGCATATGTTAGAAGTATACTAAAGAATATATGTATATGTATATATAAGAGGTATATTAAAGAATATAAATATATATGTATATTAAAAAATCCATAAATATATGTATACATAAGTATATTAAAGAATACATAAATAAATACATGTATATGTTAGAAGTATATTAAAGAATCCATAAATATATGTATATATAAGAAATATATTAAAGAATACATAAGTATATATGTATATATAAGTATATTAAAGAATATAAATATATATGTATATATAAAGATATTTTTAAAATCCATAAATATATATAAGAAATATATTAAAGAATCTATAAATATATATGTGTATATAAGAAGTATTTTTAAAAGTATAAATATATATGTATATATAAGTATATTAAAGAATATAAATATGCATATATACATATGTTCAAAAATCCATAAATATATATAAGCATATTAAAGAATCTATAAATATATACATAAGAAGTATATTAAAGAATACATAAATATATACATGTATATGTAAGAAGTACATTAAAGAATCCATACAGTATGAATACAAGAAAGCGGGGAGAGGAGGAGCCCCCAGTGGGGGGAGGCGGGAAGTCCAACCAGTACGACCCCCCATAACGAGTGGTTCTTGAGCTTGGTGACAAGCCGGCAGTTTCCGGGGGGGGCTGGGGAGGAGGAGCCCCTTCCAGCCCCAGTGGAGGGATGGGTGCCCATGACAGGCCCCCCATTTTCTACAAGCGTGTACTTGAGGGTGACAGTGTGGAGTGGCCTGTTTCTGGAGTAACCACGTGCATGTGTGGGGGTAATCAGGCTGGCACAGCCCTGTGGGCACACACCTAAACCCTCTTGTGTAGTCGGTTCCGGGGGCTGACCCTGTGCCCGGCACACAGTAGGCACCTACTTTGTCCCTTCACGTGCACGGGCTGCTGGGGGGGCATTCTCGTATCCGGCGCACGCCCCCCACGTATGACGGCAGGCACACGTGTGACCGAGCACATTAAGTTTGGGGGTGGTTGTGATTTTACAGTCTGTGACATTTTCAGAAGGCGTTTGAGCCGCACATCTCCTCTTCCCCTCCCCACCCCCTTCCCGGCACGCTCTGACGGGCCCAGCTCTGACTAATATTCCGTGTTTAACTCACCAAATAATCAAGCCGTGTTCAGCTCCTTCCTCGCACAGTGTTCCCTGAATTATTGAGGGTGTTTGATGTCAGTTAGCATCTGTGACAGAGGCAGAGGGAGCCCCCTCCCCTCGCAGCCTCTGCCTGAGCGAGCGGCTCTCGGGCCTTCCGGCTGCCTGGCGCGGCCGGGCCGGGCCGGGCGGGCTCACCTGGCCTGTCACCCCGTCCGTGTGGGACCCCCCCCAGCTGTCTCCCTCTGGGCCTCGGGCTCCCCCTTTCCTCCCAGGGTAACCGTGGGTAACTAGCCCCTGGGCCCGGAGCCCCCGCCCTTCCTCCGCTGCTCGGGCCCAGGGCAGAGCTCTGCCCCGGCAGGGTTTTGTGCCGGCATCACTGGGAGCTTGGAGCCGGCTCTTGGGACCTGGAGACCTGAATCCCTGTGGGCCGCCGCGAGGGCGGGTGTGGCGGGGCCCGTGCCGTGGGGCCTGCACTTCCCAACCACTGGGCACAGGTCGGGGGGCTTGGGAGAGACAGGGGCGAGATGCGTCCCAACCTCGGGGGGCTTGCGTTCTATCGGGGAGACACAAAGGGCTGCCCTTGCCCAGACGAGGGCCCGGCAGCTAGCCCCACGTCACAGACCCCCGTTGGGGGTCTCAGAAGGTGGACCAGCCGGTCCTTCTCGCTGAAAAGCTGAGGGTCAAACGGGCGACCTGACACAGAGGTCCGCTAATGGCCATGCAGAAAGTGATCTGGGATCGAGTCTCGGGGGTGGTGCAGCCAGGCCGTGGGATGGGAAAAGTCACAGAAATTCTCCCTCTGAAGCCAGTAAGCTGCAGACCTTGCGTCTGATTTGGTTTAAAGGGTGTTTCCTCGCTGGAAGTCCCCTGCGCCCAAAAAACCTCTGAATGAATAAAGCCCTTATTCAGTGGCTTTTCATGGCCACACACACACACACACGCCTGACTCACACACACACTCACACACACACATTCACACTCACACACGTCTGACACACTCACACATACACACACACACACACACGCCTGACTCCCTGGGAGAGGAGCTTGGGGCAGCTGCTGGGTGACAGCCGGGGTCTCCCAGGGGCTCTTGCTGCCCCTTCCCGGGCCCGCGGTGGCGGTGACCCCATGCTGGCCTGAGGGGACGTGGTGGAAGCGGAGGGGGCCGGCCCTGTGCTGGCTTCAGGACTTGGAAGGAGCAGATTTGCTTTTCCCCCTGAGCGTGGCTCCCATGGGCATCAGGCCGGGAAGGGCAGCTGGGAGGGCCAGGGTGCGCGTCCTGTGTCCCCGAAGGGGGTGTTGCCCAGTCGGGGAGGGGGTTAAATAAGGGTTTGAGAGTTTGGTTGTGCAGGCTTCTTTGACACTTTTCTCTCTTTCTCACCCACAGTGCGACAGCGAGAGCGACATTGATGACAAGGTAAGAGTGAGTTCTTCCCCACGCCTTCCCCGGTTGAAGGGTAGGAAGCACCTTTCCCAGCAGGCCCCACTGCCTCCCGGCCCGGGCCTGGCAGTGCTCAGGGAGGACGGTGGCGGAGCGTCTGAGCCCTGTTCATCTTCTTGCCCCCGGCATGGGAGGCAGTGGTGGCGGGGGCTTGGGGGAGTCTCCCACCCCCACCCCAGTCGCTCCACCACGGATAATGGAGCTGTCAGCCTGTGTCCCAGGGGGGAGGAGGGCCTCTGTGCGCCAGAGTGCATTGGCAGACTCTGGGGGCTCCATGTGACAGTGGGATCACGCGCCCCCGAGGCCGAGGACTGGTCCCTCACCAGGATGCAGGAAGGGGCACCCTCGGTGTCCGTGGGAGCGGGTGGGTTTGGGTACCTGCTGTGGCCTCGGGACGGAAGCACCTGGGAGCTGTGGAGACCCCTTATCTAGAGGGAAGGTTCCCGTCTCCCTGCCCCGGCCTGCTGAGTGTGGTCAGCGCTCATTAAGCTCCCCTTCTGCCGGCCGGGGCTAGGAGCCCTTCCAGGGATGGGGACTTCTCCAAACCGGTCCCCAGGAAAGCCAGACACAGAGCATGGAGGGCAGGGGGGAGCCGCGCTTTACATACCCGGCCGCCCTCAGATTTGAGTGAGGAGACTCAGGGAGGGGGGGGGAAGGGAGAGACCGCTGCTTGAATCAGCCCCAGCTCCCCTGTCACCTCGGCAGGAAGGGAAGGGGAGAGCATCCATCACAGGAGGGGGCCAGGGGCTGACAGGCGCCAGGCAGACCCCGGCGAGCGCCCTGGATGAAGCTGTAAGTGACGTGCGGCGGCATTGGGCAGACGCGCCATTAACGACATTCTAAATTACCCCGGCGCCCGGGCAAGCCACGTCCTCCCCAGACTGACATTTGCTGCATTGGGTTTGACTTCACCTTGTAGTGGAGAAATTGAAATCTGAACTACATTGATTAGCTTTCTGCGTGCGCCGTCCGAGGTTACCTTATGAGGAAGCGGCTCTGGGCCGGCGGTCCCGCGGGGAGGGGGTGGGGAGGTGAGCAAGCCGCACACACCTGCAGGCTCGGGCCGGGCCTTCAGGCAGGAGCCCCAAGCCAGCTCCCCCTCCCAGTTGGGCCCGAGGACCCTGGGCTCCCACAGCCTTTCCATGCCAGCTCCCCCTCCCACTCGGGCCCGAGTCCAGAGACCCCGGGATCCGACGTCCTTTCCATCGCCCCGTTCTGCTTCTAGGGTGGGAGCCCTGGACTCCACATGAGGCATTCCTGGCTTGCAAGGTCAGGTGCCCTTTTTCAGTCTCAGTTTCCCTATCTGTAAAATCAGACTCGGAACCCCCACATCACCCACCTCCAGAGATACCAGACGCAAACAAACGTGAGTAGAGACAAGTGTGAAACACAGGATCTCTCTATTTCTCATTGTGGCAGTCTCAGCAAAGAGCGGCGGTCCTGGGGCAGCTGCGGGGGTCCCCGGGCACCGGATCAGCCCCCGCTCACCCCGGGCTCTCTAGAGCTAAGCACACACTCATTCTTTTTAAGCCCGCCGGTTGTTCCTGGCTAAGTCACTTGCCCGCTGCCTGCCTCGGTTTCCTCGTTTGCAAAACAGGGACTAGTAACCTCTGCCTCCCGAGGGCAGCTGTTTTTTGAGGGCCAGGTGTGATATCTGTGCAGTGCTCGCCCGGTGCTTGGGGCGCGGGAATCGCCGCATAAAGGCTGGCGGGTGTTGGCAAATGAGGCAGTGTTTGCGAAGGGCTTTGCCCAGTGTCTGACTCATAGAAGCAAGTGCTCTGTTCTGTTGGCCTCTTCCAGTCCCTTCCAACTCTCCGGGACCCCGCTTGGGGTTTCCTTGGCAGAGACCTCACAGCGGTTTGTTGCCAGCCCCTCTTACAGGTGAGGGAACCGAGGCAGGCAGGGCAAAGCGACTCGTCGTGAGTTCTGAGGGAGCTCCCTGCCCAGCCTGGCGGTGCCCGGGTCCTTCCCTGCTGATGAGGAGCACTTGGCAGGTGGTACAGTGACTGTGGCCAGCCTCAGCCTTCTGGGGGCCTGTGCGCCCCGGGCCGAAGAGTGGGGAGCCATGCCTTGTGAGGGCGGGAGGGAGGCCGGGCCTTCCTCGGTCTGGAGCATCCCTCCAGCCCTGGCCGTCACTGTGAGATGCTGTCCTGCACTATAAACATTGTTACTGAAAATATATACTTCCTTTTAATAGCAACTCCGGCATTAACAGATAAGCAATTACCGTTCATTTTCAGGAACTATAAAGTCCTCATTAATTCAAGATTTATGTAGTCGGAGCATTTAGCCCAGGAATAACACCACCGAGAATTGGTTTATACACATGTAATGACAGGGCTTACGGCTCACTTTAGCCAACATTTCCATAATAGAGGGTTATAAACCATCCATGCTGCTCCTGTGTGCCTACCTGGGCCGTGTGCGCTCACAGGGGCCTCGAACCACAGGGGCCTCAAGCCAGGAGCCCACGACCCGGCCTCTGGGGCCCGTCAGCTTCTTGGCTCTGGGTGCCACGGCAGCTGGAAGCCGGGAGGGGACATCCTGTGCCCTGCCCGGCCCCGCTGGCACCATGGCAGCCAGATCCTCCCCTTTCTGGGCCGGCCTCCTGGCCCCCGTTCCATCTGACACAGGCTCCTGATGGGGAGGGGTCCGTAGCTAATGGGCTGTCCCCTCCCTACCCCCTCCTGGTGAGCCCACACTGTTCCCTCCTGCTGGGGGTAGGGGATGCTCCGGACTGACAGGCCATAAGCAGGGGGAGGGGTACATCCCCATCCCCCTCCTCAGGTCTGCCCCCAGGGAAGGCATTCCCCTGCATCCAGTCTCACCCGCCGCCACCCTTGGGCCACTGCCCTTTGTGAGCCCCAGAGCCAGACCAGATTGACCCTGCCAGGCCAGTGAGCAGCAGGTTCTTGACCACGAGCTTTGCACTGAGTAGACAAGATGGAAAAGGGGCCCAAGGGTTTACTTTTTAGGAACTCCTAACGTGAGGTGCTCCACAAGCATTTATTAAGCACCAAATAAGTGCCAGGCAGCCTTCTAACATCAGATAATCCACAAGCATTTATTAAATGCCAAATATGTGCCAGGCATCCATCTAACATCAGATGGTCCACAAGCACTTATTAAGTGCCATTAAATACCAAATAAGCATTTATTAGGCACCACATATGCCAGTATTCTAAGGATGCAAAGAAAGGCAAAAAAACAAACAACAACAACACAAAACAGTTGTTTTCAGGAAGCTTACATTCTTGGGACAAGGGGGGTCAGGGCGTAGAAACAACAACTAGGTATCAACTAGAAGTACCCAGAATAAATTGCGGATAAAGTATGTATAATTTGAATTATTTCAAAATAGTTTTAAAACCCATTGTCAGAACATTGTCTGCATTTTTTATAATCAAATTCAATTCAGCCAGCATTGAGCACCTATTAGATGGAGAGAGTTGAAGGATGGAGAAAGAATTGACCTCAAGGAATTGCCTTTCAGTAAATCATACAAAATAACCACTAGGGAATCCCAAATGGCCCGTCGCAGGATGTGCTAAGCCTTCAGAAGAGCTGGGTCTTGGGATTTTCTTTTTTTTTCCTGTCAATCAGGTTTTTGTATATTAGCTTTTCTAACACTGAGGCCCGTTTATATGGCTACATGTGAGAAAAATGTGGTCAGGGTCCAATCAGAACCTCTCCATGACTGGGGTTCTACATGAGGCAGAGGGTTCACTCCCCACCGGTCTTTGAGAGGCCTTTGTGGGGCCTGGCCCAAGGGGAGGCTCCCATCAGGCAAAATGAGAATGGAGCGGGCTGGTGTGGAGGCTTCCCTCTGCTTAGAAACAGTCCTTGGAAGGGACCTCTGGGTGTGACCCTTCCTGACCTTTGCCCCGCCGTATCCCTGGCCCTAAAGCCATCAGCCTCTTGTTAGCTTCAGGTGCTGGGGCACAAGCCCACCCCAGAGCAACCTCCGGCTGGTTCTCAGCTCTGCAAGTCAGGTGAATTGGAGGCTGGTGATTTCCTTTTTAACTGGGGAAGAGTCGCACAAAGGATGTCACTCAGTGAGAATGAGGAGCTGTGGGATGGGGCAGGACAGAGGCAGAGATCTTGGAACCCCTGTTTGAGGCCGGTACTCGGCAGGACCAAGTTCACTTTGAGGCAACCCTTGCCTCTGTTGTAACAAAAATTGTTCTCGCCGACAAGGTCCTGGGTTCTGTTCCCGGAATTGGGTGCCTAGCCTGAGACAAAGCCCTGGTGGCCCCGGCCTCGTTGCAGCTCCGCCCGTCGTTCTCCCCAGACCAGGCCGGCCTCTGCCCACGGATCCCAGCCTGACTCGGGGCTCCTGACAGCACGTCGGGAAGCTCTGCTCTCCCCGTCATCTCCAATAATCAACAGCCCACCCGCCGACACTTTGACAGACTTAATGGTTTTTTATACAAAAATGGACAGACTTAATGTTTCAACTGTAGCAATCATCCGTCCTGATCTCTTTAATGAAATTAGATTAAGCGCACCTGGGAAAATGCTGAGACGGCACATTGCCTTCATCACCTCCTTTAATTTAAAACCAATTTGCGGGGAAAATACTCTGTGAAGCCCAAGGCTGCTTGGAGAGAGACAGAGGAGGAGGGCAGGGAGGGATTTCTGAAATCTGTCTGGATGGCTGCTGGCAGTGTTAATTCCTCTCCCTGCTGCGCTGTGAAATATTAACAGCCTTAAGGAACAGATCGGGGAGTTTAGAGACTCTGCCATGTGGCTACCCCAGCCCCAACCCACCCACTGGCTTTCTCCAGCCGAGAAGAAACAAAAACAGAAATCTGAAGAGACAGAACCCTTTGGGGGCCCTTCCCCCTCGCCACGGGTGGGAACGGCTAGCCGGACGCCCTCCAGGGTGGCCGCCATTGTTGGGAGAAGTCTCCCCGGCGCGTGGGCAGGTTGGCCCGGGAAACGGGCCTCCTTCCGACCGGCAACGAGCGTTCCCCGAGCACCTGCTCCTGTCGAGGGCCTGGGAAGGCCCCTCAGAGAGCTTGCGGTCTGGTCGGGGAAACAGCGCGTACATAGATAGCAAACACGGCATGTGTGTTCTCACAGACCAGAGAGGTCCAGGACAGAGCGAGGGGTCTTCAGCGTCTCACATGGCTGTAGCATCATCAGTTTTTTCAAAGCTTGACTGAGGATCCTTAGCTCCTGCCCCCGATTTGGACCCATAAATAGATTTCTGGGGTCTGGGAAAAGATGGAAAAAGTTACTGCTTCATTCTCACTTCTAACTAAAATTTTAGCATTTCTCCTTCAATTATTTTGTAACATTATTCTGAGAAAAGGGTCCATAAGTGCCAGCCATAAGTGTCTTCCAAAGGGATCCATAACACACACACACACACACACACACACACACACACACACACACACACACACACACACACACAAAGGTTTAGAACCCTGAGTTAGAAGAACTTGGAGATCACCCCCTTAAAGGAGGTGGCTGATATCTGGGAGGAAGTCTTGAATGAGCCCCACTGGGAACAGTCAGTAAACATTTCCTCTGTTGGGCGCTGTGTACACAAGGCAGAAAGGAAATGGTCCCTGCCCTCAAGGAGCTTCCATTCCATCAAGGAAAATCTATTCCCAGGGAGAAGATACATCCAAAGTAACTTGATGGGGAGGCCGGAGGGCCCTACTGAGTCCTCTCACCTGGCTGCTCTAACCCCGAGTTCTCTGGGGTACTTGCCAAGATTCTGTTCCCGTTTGGCCATCTCCCTGTGTTTAGCTCCTGCCATCTCTGGAGACTGGAGCTCACTTGGACTCGGACTTTCCCAAGAAAAATCAGGATATTTGTAGCTGGGTTCAGACTTAGGGGGACTAGACGGACACGACTATTTGAGATACTCCGGTGTCCTGAGATGATTAGGGCGGGGAGTTTGGAACGTCTGTAGGAGTTAGGGAGAAAGAAGGAAGGGTGGTTGTGAGGGGTCTCAGATTCACCACGAAATTACATTCAACACGTATGGGCAGTGTGACCCTGGGCAAGCCCCCAGGCCCTCTCTGTAAGATTTAAAACCGTAGAAGACATATTTATCTGTATTGGAAGAGAGAATTTTTTTATTAAAAGCTTTTTTATTTTCAAAACATATGCATGGATCCTTTTTCAGGATGATCCCTTGCAAAACCCTGTTTTCTATCCCCCCCCCTCCCCAAATGGCAAGTAATCCAACATATAAAGCAAAATGTGTATATCGTGTTTCCCAGAGCCTTGAGAGGTCAGCGCTATTATTTATCTCCATGTCACAAGTGAGAGGACTGGGATTGAGGGAATTAAAGTGGTTTGTCCAGCGTGGCGCTGCTAAGGATTTGAATTCCCATCTCGTTCCTGATGCAGCTCTCTCCCTGTCTAGCTGCCCCTGATACTCTGTAAACGGGGAGCACACACAGTGTCACAGCCATCGCCTCCTTGACACGGCCGTGCCCTCCCGTGATGCTGACACGGAGAACGCCCTTCTGCGATGCAAGTCTCAGCCCCCCTCCTTCCAGTGTAGATAGCTGGTCCCGGGGATACTGGCCACAGCCCTGCTCCCTCCATTGTGTGTAAAGGTTTAGATAGTTCTGCTCCTGGGTCCTGTTTGATACGGAAGGAATGTTGGTGGGATTAACCCATTCCACGGATCAGGAACCCGAGGCTTAACAGAGGTGACTTGTAGAAAATGACAGCCGCAGACCTGAGGCTCCGCTTTCAAAATCTGGCATCCTACACATGCCATGTTCACTTTTTTCTTTACTCTCTCCCATGGTCTTTCCCCATTTGCTCTGATTTTTCTCTCCCAACATAATTTATAAAACAATGTATTAAAAATAAATTTTTTAAAAGTACCATAGAACTCTTAAAAAAAATCTAGGACCCAAAATTTCAGGGTTGGCGCTGGAAGGGTCTTAGAGAAAAGGGAGCCAGGCCCCGGAAGGCCAGTTGTTGGCATCAGGGTTCCTAACCTGGAAGGGATCTTGCCGAGCCAGAGGCTCCTGGTGAGTCCTGTTAAAAGGAAGGCGTGAAATGTGGTGGGAGCACCTGGGGGAGGCAGGGAGGCCTCCAGGACAGCACCCTCCTTAGGCGGGAAGAAAGGAAGCTGGAGAGGAGGGAGAAGTGGACAAGGGGTCCAGAGAGCAGATGTCCCAGAAGCTGGAGAATTCTGGCCGAGGGCATTCCTCTTCTAGTCGGGGTCATGAAGGTGAAGAGAGAAGGTACAGAGGCTGGTGGCAGCACAGGGCGGGCCAGGGGAGGCAGGAGCACTAATGGGGAGGGGGAGGCTCTGTACTGGGAGCTCTCCTTTTTGCAAGGCATCTTGGGATTATTTTTACAAAGCTTAGAGGGCCCTTGAAGATAATCTCATCTCACAGATGAATTCAGTTTGGGATCCTTGGAGCCTGGGGTAGCCTGAACCTTCCTTTCTCTCCCCTCCCACCCCTTCCCCAAGAGCTAATTAGAAACAGGAAGGAGGAGGGGAGGTGTCAGAGGCTAGCCCATGGACTTGAAAGGTCACATTCTGTTGTGTCTTTTGTATGCTCCGAGCATCCCTGTTGGAAGGCTTCCCTCCCAGATGTCACCGGGGAGCAGAGGGTATCTGGCCGGCCTTCCCCCTCCCTGCCGCCTCTGAGTGAAGGGCATCTCGTTGGCTCTGAGAGCCGGAACGGGCCTTCCTCTGCCTGGCACACAGTAGGCCCTCACTAGGTGCCCGCGGCCCGAGTAGACCCCAAGCCCCTGAGTGCCCATCTTCCCCGGGGCCTGGGCCCTGCTGGAGCCGTAGCAGAGTGGTTGGCAAGGGTTGGTTCCCAGGGGCCTGACCCCTTGGCCCAGGAGCCGCCCCTCCCTTGCTCCCTCTCAGGATTATGGTCAGGGAGCCCCTGTTTCTGCCCTTGTCAGTCTGAGCGGGGCCCGGGCTGGCTGCCTTGGGAGGCCCTTCCGGCCGGGCCACGGGTCTGCAGCCTCCCTGCTGGCTGCCTCGGCCCCTGCCCAGACGGACAGGCCCAGGCCCGCGAGGCGGCGGCTAATCTGGGAAGCCCCATAAAGAGCCCCCGCCCCGTCCCAGGCCTGTCAGAGGGCTGGTTCCGCAGCTGCAGGGGAAGGAGAGGTGTAAACTGCCAAGAAGCATCTTAATGACGGCGGGAGCAGGAGCCAGATGCCAGATGGCAGCCTCCACTGTGGCTGTGGTTGGTATTTAACTGCGTTTTTATTGGAAAAATATGGGGTGAAAAATTGTGTGGGACTCATTAGGCGGCCTGCTGAGATTGTGACCGGCCTGCCAGTCTGCTCAGGGCCTGGGGCCAAGCGGCTCCTCGGGCCTTGGCTGCGGCAGCCCCCCTCCCCATCCGGGAGGGGACTCCTCCTCCTCCCCCTCCCCCCTTTTCTGATTTCTTCAGCTTCCCCCCCTTCCTCCTCCTCTTATTTTTCCTCTTCCCTTCCATTCCTCTCTTCTCTCCCTCTGCAGAGCCCGGCGCCTCCATCCTTCCTTTTCTCTTCTCTTCCTTCCTGCCAAGGCAGAGGCTGGTTTCATCCAAAAGCTCTGGTCTGTCAGAGGCCCCCGGGAGCCCCAGAAAAGCCACCTGATCCGGCCTTCCTGGGCCCAGCCTGCCCTGCCCCTCTGCCCCTGCCCAGCTCTGGCCTTGCCTGCCTGGCCCAGGCCCATGTGGCCCCCCTTGGCCCTGCACCGCCGGGCCTGCCCCTCCCTCCCTCCTCCTCGGAGCCCAGGCTACAGATGCTTTTCATTTTCCTCTTCCTGCATATAAACTAAAAATACTGAGTGTAAGCCTTGGGAAGAGAGGCTCGGCCTTTCCCCTGGTGCAGGCGCCTAGGAAACGCCTCTGATTCCTCCCCTCCCCCAGCCTCCGCCACTCGGGCAGAGGAGACGGGGAGATGAGGGGGGGCGTCCCTGGAGGGCTTTTCTCTGCTTGTTTCTGCAGGATCCGGGGGCTGGGGGAGGGAGGCCTCCCTCTGTGGGAGGAAGCAGACCACGGCTGCCTTTCCGAGGGTTTGCCAGTGGGAGGGCAGGGGCCCGGGGTGCAGGGACCCAGGGGCACAGGGGCAGGGCCTTCCCCGCCTGAATCTTCCCAAGGAGGGTTGGAATACAGACCGGGAGTCCCAAAGCCAGAGGTCCGTCCTCCTCCAAAAGACCGGGGAGAACGTGGGCTCCCTGAAGGCAGGGCCGGCTGGTTTCTGCCTCCGTCCCCCCGGGGCCCGGCACACAGGGGCACTGGTGAATGCTCGCTGATGTCCCCGTTGTGAGCACCGGAGCCAGTCTGGCCCAGGGTGGAGCCGGGGAAGCCACAGGAACAAAAAGCTGCAGAGCTGCCCCTGGCCCCTCTCCGGGTCTCCCTTCTCACCGCTCTCTCCTTGCCCGCTCCTCTGTTCCCCCCCTTCCCTATACTGTAATGCTAGGCCTGAGCGGTATCTCCCCCAACCCTTCATTTCTAGATAAAGAAACAGACCTGCCCCGGGGATGAACAGCACAGAGGGGCTTCCTTTCTTTTCTCCCTCTGTCCCCTTCCCTCCATCCCTCCTTCTCTCTCTCTCCTTTGCCTGCTCCCCCCCTCCCTCATTGCGGGCCCCTCGTGCCCACCCCCAGGACGTGGCCCCACTTGCCGGCCCCCCGCAGGAAGCAGGTTTGGGGGAGAGGCCTCCTTGGGGCCGCTCAGGCAGGGGGAGTTTCTCCTCTGGGAGGTGGTTTCTCTCCCCAGCGTGTGGGTGGGAATCACGACTGTTCCTCTGCTTGGCCCTGGGAGTCTCGCTCACACAGCCCCGGCCTCGCTGAAGGAGCTTTTCTGAGCTTTCTAAAGAGCATCCACGCCCCAGCCGGCCTCTGGGAGCCCACTCGCAGCCTGAGGCCCCCCACCTGCCGCCGCTCCCATGTACCCGGGGCCCTCCCCCCCAGTGTCCCCGGGGCTGGCACACGCAGGCCGCCGGCCGTCACTGTCCCCAGGGGCCTTCCCGGGCCTGTGTCCCATTGGGAGGTGGGGATGTTTCTCTGACATCTTTTTCCCAGGGAGACGGGGACACGGAGCAGGGCGGCCTGGGGGCTCCCTGACGCGCCTCCTCGGGGGTCTCGCTGAGGGATGACCTCAGCCTTGACCTCTGGCCCCCAGAGCCGCCCCCACCAGCCTGCCTGGGAGGCCCAGGGCCAGCCTCCGTCCGTCTCCCCTCGTCCGGCTGTGACCCTGGGCAGTGACCCCGGGCAGCTCTCACAGAGGGATGGTTGGCCTGGCTGCCCAAAGCCCCTTCCCTTTCTGAGGGGACAGAAGGATTTAGAACCAGGGGCCAGAGGGTTTTTGCCTCTGCTTCCCTTTTTGGTGGAGCGGATGGCGTTTGGGGGATGACCTGTTGGAAGCTCATGGGCGGGGACATGGGGAGCCGGAACCAGGAGCTGAGGCTCTCGGGCCCGCTGCAGAGGGAGTCAGGCGAACTGAGGACGGGCCCCGGCCCCGGCAGAGTGACCCTGGGGGTGCTGCGGGCCCCGGAGAGAGCCACAGGCCCTGAGGGGGTCCCGGGCCGGCCGGGCAGCATCACCCAGGGAGCACGGCCAGGGCTGGACCGAGGGTCCGACCCGGGCTCAGACCCAGGCTCCGATGCTCGCTGCACCCGTCCTCGGGCTGAGCTCGGTGACTCCTCGGGCTCTCTCCCGGGATCTCCCTCTGGACCAGAAAGGAAAAGCCTTTCTCGAGCGCTGGGAACGTGGACAGGGAATCAGGTGCCCCTTGTTCCTCACGGTCCGGATGGGGAAGAGAGGATTTCTGGAAGGGTTTCTCCCCGTGGTGGAGGGAAAGCCCCAGCGTGGGGAGGGGAGCCTGGTGGGCCTGGGCAAACAGGGCTTCCCTCGGGGGCAGCTGGGTAACAAATGCACATGGGGGGCCTGAGGGATCTCAGTGGCAGGTGCCCGAGAACTCGCTCCTCCTTCCCCGCGGAGCTGCCCTTCCAGCTGAGGGCCGCGCTCAGTGGGGAGGGGGCTGTGGGGCTGGAGCCAGCGCCCCCCTCTCCTCTCCTTGGGGCCGGCCGGGGCCGTCCCCCGCCTCCCTCCCCCTGTATCCTCGTTCCTCCCACCGCTGGGAAACATTGGGGGCTCGCTTGCAGCACAGCCTCCCGGGGCCTCAGAGGGACGGCCGCTTACAGAGGAGCCCCAGAGGCCCCGAGCAGCGAGAGGGAAGAGGGCTCTGCAGATGGCTTAATGGACTCATTTGTAACCACCACGAGAGCGGGGAGATGAGCTGTTGCCACGTTTTAATTTGACAGCCAGGAGCAGGGTGAAGGCCCTTTCGCTCGGCTCTTCCCCCATTGTCACTAGCATCCCCAGCCCCCTCCTGCTCCTCCACACACCCACTCCCTGATGTTGGGGGGAAGGGCAGGGGGAGAAACTGGGGGGGCCCTGCCCCTGGGGGGCCATCTCTGAGGTCTCCCCTATCCCGCCCCCCCTCTGAGGAGCAAGGAGCGAGGGAGGAAGGCTGAGGCTCCCCCTGGGGGCCTCTGTCTCTGTGTTCAGTAACAAGGGTCGCACTCGGCAGCTTTTTTCCCGGGGCTTTTGTTCCGTGTTGGGCCTGACTTGGGATTCCAAGGTCCGGCAGGTCCCTGTGGGAGCCTCAGGCTGGCCCAACACCTGCTCTGGGTCATGCACTTAATAGGTGCTCCTGAGTCCAAAAAGAAACAGCCCCTGCCCTCCCCGCGCTCCCCTTACGTTGGGGTGAGAAGATTAAACACCAACCGCTGCTTCCCCAGTAAATGCGGTCATGGCGTCAGGGAGCAGGGCCGGCCTCCGGGAGGGGGGGCCCAGAAGGCCCCCCAGAGCACAGCGCCCAGGGGAGCTCAAGGGGAGGAGGGATCCCCAGGAGCACAGAGGGGGAGGCGGGCAGCTGTGGGGGGCACGGCCGCAAATGCCAGTTGGTGCTTAACTGCTGCCCACTAGAGACGGTGAGACCTCGCACCTGGCTCAGATTCTGCCTCAGCACTCTGGGCCCCCGACCTTATGGAGCCTCATTTATCTCACCTGTAAAATGGACTGTGTGATGGCCTAAGGGGCCTCCGGGTCCCTTTTAGCTGAAGGTTGTGATCGTAACTGAATTGGACGGACTTGGCTTCCCAGGCCCAAGTTGTGTCCCGGGCTCTTGGCTGGGCTCTGGGCTGTTGGCCAGGCCGGCGGTGTCCGCTCAAGACCCCGGGAGACAGTAGCCAGCGGGGATTGTCAGTGACAGCCGGAGCCTCTGGCGCTCCAAGGAGAAGTTTGATTTAATGGGGACCCCGTCGTTTGCCTTTTGTCTGTGGGTCCCGTGGGGCACCCGTAATCGACTGCTGCGTCCCCCGAGTGCTTTCTGTTGGTTTGTTTTGTCTTCATCCTGGCCCCGATTGTGGGGCTGGGGGCCTCTGCCAGCAGGGCCGGGAGGGCGGGAGCCACATAGCCCGCAGACCTCTGGGTCTGCTGATGGATGTTGGCCCTGCTGCCGGCCAGGTCAGCGTCTCATAAGTGGGAGATTAGTCCCGGGACTACTGACCGTGTGGGTGCTGCTGCCCGGGCCTGACCCCCACGGGGTCCACCTGTGCTGGGCGGGAGGCAGGGGGAGACCAAAGCTTCGAGGCGGACGTCAGGCTTGGCTCCCGCTGTACCCAGGCTGGTCGGGGAGTGGGAGTCAGAGATTCGGGGGAAGCGGCGGTAAGCCTGGAGGTGCTTCTCCTGGCTTAGAAGGAAGAGGGAAGGGAAGCCTCGGGTGAGCTCTCTAGCAAAAGAGGCACGCAGACATGGTGGTATAGAGGCAAGAAACCCGAATTCCACCTTCCAAGGCCCACCCCAGGGAGCCTGCAGCCTCTCTTCTCCCCCCATCCTTGTCTCTGACAGTCAGAAAGGAGAGGCCTCTGGGCTCCTTCTCTGAGGCCTCCCCAAGATGGATCTTGTGGGCAAGAAGGTGGGGAAGGAGGGCACCCAGGAAGGCTTGGTCAGGCCGGGGGAAGGCCAATGGCATCGTGTGAGTACCTCCCACAATCGGAACTATGGAGATGGAGGAAGAGGAGATGGAGAAGATTCAGAGGGAAAGCCCAGGAGATGAACTTAGGCATATGTCAAGGAGACTTGAATGTGTGGTCACCTTATTTATTGGTAGTAAAGTCCAGGAAGGGGATCCTGGTTTTGGGGAAGAAGATAAACAGAAAGAGAAGGGCAGCTGATGACAAAACCTTGGAAGCCATTTCTGTTTTCCAAGGACAAACAGAAAAAAAGCTACTAAAAGAAATAAAGTGGGGCAGGTAGGTGGCACAGTGGATGGAGCCCCAGCCCTGAAGTCAGTGGGACCTGAGTTTAAATCTGCCCTCAGGCTGTGTGAGCCTGGGCAAGAAACTTCGGCTCAATGGCAAAGAAAGAAAGGAAGGAAGACAGAGAGAGAGAAAGAAAGAGAAAGGAAGGAAGGAAGGAAGCAGGGAAATAGTTGGAGAGTGAGAATGTGGTAACTCATTTAGAAATCAAGAAAGGGAGAGAGTATCCCAAATGAAGAAAGGATATTTGAGTATGGAATGGGTCTCAAAAATCCGGAAAGAGACATCCAGAACTGGACGGGACCTGAGAGGTTGAGGGTGAGGACGGAAGAAAGGCAAATTTTGTGGCTAAGAAGACACTGGTGACTTAGCCATCCTATCTGGTTCAGTGGGAAAATGATGGATTTGGGACCTGAATTGATGTACCGCCTCTACTACTTAGTAACAGTGTAACACCAGCTCCCTCTGAATCATTGTTTCACTATCTGTAAAATGGGGCCGTTGGATTAGATGACCTTTCTTATTCTTGTCAGCTAGATCTTAGAACATGGACATCTTCACTGCTATCCCTTCCCCCTAATTTGATGTAAGCAAAAGGTTTTCTTAATCGTGAGGAAAACAGAGCTGGGAGTTTCCTCCTTCCCCTCTCCTTCTGCTCACCCCTAAGCCCATCCTCATTTATATTCCTCAACCTTTGGCCACCGTGGGTTAGCTAGCATCACCTCTCCTGTTAGATGGGAGGGAGACATTCAGAAGCCCTCCCATCTGCCAGAGAAGTTCCTCATAAGCAGGGAAAGGAGCCGGACATGGGAGGGAGAGAGAGAGAGACAAAGTCATAAACCCCTGAGCCAGAAGGGGCGTATCTGAGCAGAAATCCTCTGGGCAGCATCCCCGACAAAGGTTTCAGCCACTTAACCTCCAGTAAATGGGCACATGCGGCTCTTGAGGCAGCCCATCCCACTGTTGGGGCAGCGCTGCAATAGTGCGAGGAGATGTGTCCTTCTGTCAGTCTGAAATCTGCCTCTTTGGAGCGCCTGGTGCTCCCACTTCTGTCCCCTGAGCCAAAAGGAGCACATCGTGCAAATATTTCAAGGAAAAATATAGTTGCCCTCCCCTTCCCTTTTCCAGGCCAACAGCAGCTCTTTCAGTCCGTCCCCACGGACGCACGGGTTGGAGGCTGGCTGTCGCTTTGGGGAGCCTTTCTTACCAGGGGCCTTTCTAGAATCTGGTCCTCAGATCTGAAGATGTGCCCTAGGGGTGCTCGTACTAGAGCAGAGCGGGCAAAGCAAGCGCCACTGCCTCGCCAACAGCAGTCGGCATCTGCAGATTTGCAAAGTTCCTTATGTACATCTGAACTTTTCATCATAATCGTGCAGCATAGACTCTTGTCGCTGAGTCAGTCCCGTCCGACTCTTCACAATCGTGGTGGTGATCTTGGCAAAGGTGCTGGGGCGCTTTGCCATTTGCTTCAGCCCATTTTGCAGATTGGGAAACTGAGGCAGGCGCAGGGTTAAGCAACTTGTCCGGGATCACACAGCCAGTAGATATCTCAGAACTCACAGAGATGAGTCTTCCTGACTCCACGCCGGGCGTTCCATCCGCCTCGGCGATGCTCACTGCCCCGGATGCAGTTAGAGACGTCGCTGTCTTGCTTTTACAGGTGAGGAAACTGAGACTCGACTTGTGGCTGCTCTCTGTCCGCGGTCACAGAGCTAGCTTCTGGGGGCAGGCTTGGAATCCAGACTTTGCCAACTTGCCACATGCTGTCCCCGCTCCTCGCTGCTGCCCCTGTTTTCTCTAGAAATGCAACCTTACGCGCCTCGGAAACTGCGGGCTGCCCATGTCCCTGGGAACTGCTATTGCTCTTGTCCACCAGACTCCGCCGTGAGTTTTTAAAATATTAAGCCAGGTCTCCCCCATTCTGTACTCAGAGTTCCCCAAACAGTCCTTTATGTTTATTCCTGAATCCCATTTTGTTAGAGGAAATGGACAATACGCCACGTGCTCCACAAACCTTAAAACACTACATCAGTGCCAGCTGCTGTACGCAGTGCTGTGCACACACACGTGCACACACATACATATGTACACACATGTACATACATATGTGCACACATGTGTGCACACAGACACAATTTGACATGTTTTTACCTTTGTTAGCTACTTGCATCCCATTCCTATCACCTGCAGGTTCAGGGCGCTGGCCATCTCTACCGTCTGTCTATACATGTACAGAGTCCTTGGAACTTCCCGCAGGGATCCATCCAGCTTCCCAGTGACCATTGAGCTCACTCAGAATTTACCTGACTTGACCAAAGTCTCCATCTTACACATAAAGATGTCATCAGAGACTTCGTCAATCCTTTATTGCAATTCCCTTTCTCTGCCCATCTGGTAACTCTGCCATTAAAGGAAATGGGGTTAATGAGATAGGGCCTGTCCTTGAGAATGTGAGGCTGGATTCCTTGTGATTGCTACTTTGCTTTCTGAGTGTTCACTACCATTCCTTGAATGTGTTTTTGAACTTTTATGGAAATCGGGGCCTGGCATTTGAAGAATAAACCTCCTCTTCCTCCTCCTCCTCCTCCTCCTCCTTCTTCTTCTTCTTCTTCTTCTTTTTTTTTTTTTGAGAAAATTGGAGCCATATTTGCCCATCTCCAGTCATGCAGCTCCTCTCCTATTCTTCTCCAGTTTTTCAGAGATCCTTGATAGAAGCTGAGGAGACAATGGTGAAAGTTCATTTCGTACCTGAGCGTCCAGGCGTGGTGACTTGAAGTCATCAAAGCCAGTTAGATACTTTTTTTTTTAACCATCTCCTCACTTAACATCACTTTTCCATTTCCCATGAACAATTTAATCCTTCCTAGGCTAAAGACTTTTCACCTTGGGAAAGGAAGCAGCAACAAAATTCATAGTTTTTCGGTCATTTATCATCAATGTCCCGACCACTCGAACAGCTGAGTAACATCTCTAATCTTCCTCTTGCCTCATGTGTGACAAGAAAAAATTTAAAAGTCCTTTTTGTTTTCCTTAACATTGGTCATTCCATTCAGGTTATTCTGGACTTTAGTTCTCTTGATGCTCATCTGTATTCTTTTTATTTATCTGCCCTTCCTTCTATCTTCTCCATAACCCTTCTGAAATCTGAGTCAGGGAGTTCCCTGTGCGGCCCCATCAGTCTCTCCCTTTCCCTTTTCTTCCTCATTAGAATCATGGCTCGTGTGTCAGCTTCCCCTCCCTCGAGGGACATCCTCCCCTCTAGAACGGAAGCCTGGGTGTCTTTAGCCTTTCTCTAAAATGTGTTAAGTCTGTTCTCCCCGAGTGTAGGGTGTGCCTCGGGCCCTTCCCCTCCCCATCTGTAACAAACCGGAAAGGAGGAAAGGCAGAGAACGGGGGACAGAGACCAGTGCCCACAAAGGAGCTCGGCAGAGAGGGCAGAGTTTGCAGCAGTGGGTGAGCGGGGAGGGGTGTGCAGCAGGATTTCCTTGGGCCCTGTGCCCAGACCTACATTGGAGACATCTGCACCTTGATGGGGAAAGACAAGTGGTTATTGCCACAAGCTGGAATTTGCCGTTCCAGGTCCTAGAAATCGGAGCTAAACTAGATAAACAAGAACTTTGAGAGAACCCACGCCAAAGGCTAGAAAAGTGATGGTTGGGCCCCCTCACACCCTCGCCTTACCTCTTCTCCTGGAATAGCCCTGGGCGGGGGAATTTCACCCAAACGTCCTCCTCGCCTTTGCCCTTTCCCCAAGGAGTTATGTAACCAGCTGGGGCCTCCAGGTCGTCGCACATCCCTCCCTAAACCAGAATGGTCAGGGTCACCCCCTGAGCTGACCCCACTCCCCAGAGTCCACTCCGGTGAAAGACAACAGCTTCGTTTTGAATAGAACAGCCTCGAGAGGTCAGAGAATTGTGGAGCCGAACCATGAACCGTGACCTGGGGAATCTAATTGGGCCCACACTTAAGTGGGAGTCCCCGCGCCGTCACCCGCCAACTAGAAATCTAACTTCTGACGGCCTCCAGGGAGGGGGACTCGCTACCCCCCAAAGGAGCTCATTTGCTTGTGTTCAGAAAGTTCTGAGTTTTGGGAAACACTTTCTTCCATTCAGCCAGAAGTGGCAGCTTCCATCCATGGCTCTCTGGGAGGGGAGAACACCACTGGTTCTGGGGTCAGGAGACCTGGGTTCAAATCCTGGTTCTGCCACTGACTCCCCATGTGGACTCGTTTTCAGTTTTCTCAATCTGTAAAATGGAGGAATTGAACCAGCCCCCTTCCTGCTCTACATCCGTGGTCCTACACCTCATCTCTCTTAAGAATAATAATTCAGAAGCTTGAAGGCAGTGATCACACACACACCCTTTGTCCAGCCACTGCTTTTCTTGTGAGTGGGAACCATGAAGGACAGAGAAGGCTCTCCTTTGATCCCTTCCCCCTTACCTGGGCTGATATTCCATCCAAGATTCTGGGGTTGGGGAGTAGATTTATAATTCTAGCCTTTATGACTGTGATTGAGTCCCTTCAGCTTTCCAAACCTCAGTTTCCTTCCCTAAAAAGAAGGAAGGGCCCCTTAGAGTCTCTCCTGGCTCTGGAAGGGGGCCTTGGGAGCAGGGGACCCTCTCCCATCCCTTTACCCCCTTTCTAACTGAGAAGGAAAGGGTCGGGTGGGAAGCAGACATTCCTCCTCTCGTCCCAAACTTGAGTGACATCACATTGGGAGTCCCGAGCCTCCGCCTGGGACTGGCGGCTCCCATCTGGCCGGACATCTGGTTTTGGGAAACACAGGAATCCAGACGTACTCCCTCTCCCTCCCATCCCCAACCTTGTCCCTCTGCCCCCCCTTCCAGATGAGAAGAAAGCTCAGCCTGTGCCCCCTCCCCCCGGGACACTCCGGTCCCCAGCTCTCCCATCAGTGAGGACCGGCTTGGGACGGCCCGGGCTGGGATGGGGCGGCCCCGAGGAGCTGAGCTCATCTGCTCCGGGGGAACCAATGTTTCCAGGCCAAGTCAGAGCAGACAAGCAGCAAATGGAAAACATGGGGAGCTCAATTAGAGCTGAAAAATTCACCGCGTCCCTCTGCAGCCTCGTTCATATATTTTTGTGCTTCCTAATTGGATAAACCTGTAACGAGCATTAGAAAAATGTTGGTTTTCTAATGAATATGCGGATCTCCCCTAGTGTTTCCAATTAGCCAGAGTCTCTAAAATGGGCCTTCTCTTCCTTGGGAGAAGGGGGTGAGTGAATCTGGTTAATTTGGGACCGAGCCTCCCTGCGCCCCCCGGCAGCTGCTGGGTCATTATTCTGGATGTGCAGGAGAGCATGTGGGCCCGGGCACCCGCCCCAGCTCGCACAGTCACTCTGATCCCCAAGCCGCCCCCACGGTCACACACGCCTCTGTCCCATGCCCACCATCACCCTGCGGTCGCGCCTTTTGCCCTCAGGGCCGCCTCCGGCTCCTCTCACACTCACATGGGCCCCCAGGTGCACAACCCCACCCACTCACAGTGAGCCCCTCTTTGTTTTTCCAAACGCCCAGACACATTGTGGCCCGGCGTTTATGCTGCAGTTGTGTGCTGAGAGGATGGAGCCGTGTCTCCACAGAGCGATTATTTGGGGTCCTCCCCCACCCCTCATGATTCTCCCCCTCGGCCCCAGCTGGCACCAGTGCCAGGGAGGCTGGCTTGGGACTTAGAAAAGTTCTCGTGCCGTTGTCCGAGGTGGTTGGAGAGGACGGGTCCTGGGAGCTGCTAATGGGAGGCCAGTGGTTCCAGACTGCTCTCAGGCCCGAGCCCTGGGCCAGGTGGGGTCGTGTTTGGGCTGGCTCTGGAGCTCTTCGGACAGCCTTGTCCCCTGGGGGTGGGAAAAGCCGCTGCCCGCCCTCTCACAGGGCCCTCTTCCTGAGACGATAGTGCTTGTTCCGGACCTCCCGTCCGCCCCCCGCGCGGCAGCTCTGGCTTGGACTTCACAGGCCCAGCAGGGGAGCCGCCAAGCCCGGCAGAGGAGCAAGGGTGGGTTCCAGGGTCCCGGGGTTGCCAGGGCCCCTGATGCAGCAGCGTTCCCTGGCGCGGGGGGGTGGGGGGGAAGGGAAGGGGGAGGGCAGCTCGGGCCCGCCGGCCCAGCACAGACAGGGCGACATTGTCTCGGCTTCCCGCGGGGTCCAGACGGGCAGCTTCCTGGTGGCCTCTCCCCTCCCTCCCGCAGTGACGTCCTCCACATCCCCTTCAGTAGTGATGACAAATGGAGCCTTAATGCTGTCTGGTGAACCGCTGTATCGATGCTATAGATGAATGTACTTCTGAGTACCACCATTAAGTCCCAAAATGGATTATATATATTTGGTTTAGAAACCTAATATTTAATATTGGTACACTCTCCAGCGGCTGGCACGATATCTCCTGATAATCTATTCCCAACCCATTTCCTTTTAGATTTCTAACCTCATTAAATCTTTCCTATTGGTTATTTTCTATTCTAAACAAAATTAAAGACGTACCGTCCTCAGGTTTTAAAGAGTCTCATTTTACTCCCAAACTGGGTGGAAAACACAGAGATAAACATTTTTCTCGATGATGAATTTTAAACTGCTTTTCCCGTCAACTGCAATTGCTAACCACATGGAGGGTTGTAGCTGCCTGAGGAAGCCACAGTCAATGATGCTTGAAATGGTGTTTGTTGTAGGGAGATCAGGCCCTCCCATGGTGGGCTGGCTTCCATTTGGGGACCGGGAAGAGAGGGGGAGCCTGGGTGATGGGATGTAGGGGACGGCCTCAGCCACCACCTTGCCGTCAGTGGGGAGAAGGTGGGACAGGCTCGGGAAGAACTGGCTTTAAAGCCTGCCTCAGATACTCGGAGAGGTGCGGGACTCACTCTCTTAGGGCCTGTGTTCTCGTTGTTAGAATGAGCGGGGTCAGACTAAAAGTGGCCCTTTCCAGGTTCAGTTCCATGTTCCTGCAAGCCAGGGAGACTGTGGCCTCCACTGCCTAGGGCACTGGCCCGTAGGTCCCTGAGGGCTGGGTGGGTCCCACGTCCCCAGCAGCCCTCCCCAGGGGTGGGAGCCCCTGTCACCCCTTCCCTGCCTTCAGGGCCCTCCCACAAGCCTCCATCCTGCCCCAGTGCCCAAGGCCTGGCCTTTCTCTCCTCCTGCAAACTGAGGCTCTTCTGTGTCCTCTGAGCTGACCGGGAGCCAGAAGGGCGGGTGCTGTGCAGGGGCCCCACGGAGAGGTGTTCCTCTGTTCTTGGGTTTTCCGCAGCCATCATCAACCCAGAGGCCTTGTGCTGGGCCGAGAGGGAGAGACAAAATGCGGGCCTTTTAGAGGGTGACAGAACCCCAAATAGCTCGATCGAAACCCTCGCAGGGTAGGAGTCGCATTTCCCCAGAAGCTCGCTCCTGCCCATCTCCTCCCACAGCGTCACCTCGTATGGGGTGGGGGACAAAGGGCCCCGCCTCGTGCTTTTCCCAGACATCCCAAAGTACCAGAAAGTGCTCCCCCACTCATCCCTCCTTGCCGGGAGCCGTCCCACCTTTCCCTTCTCCCAGAGTTCCTCCTCTTGTTTACTGCCCGCTCCCCCACCGCGCCGGCCACAACGCTGCTGCCCTCTGTATGACGCTCATCTCAAGCTCCTCAAGGACACAGTCACACAGAAATCCTGGTCAGAATTTGGCATCCAGAGCGACGGCTGCCCCAGGACAGGCAGAATGGGGGGGAGGGGAGATTGTCGTGAAAAGGGACGATCTCTGACATCACGGGTCTTCCCTGGGGGTGGAGGGCTCCTAGCCTCAGTCCCAGATCAGGAATGTCTCCATTCTCTGGGAACAGAGAACCGTTAGAAATGGGCCTCATCCTGCCCAGCCTCCCTCCTCCTCCAGACCTCTGAGCAAGCGTGAGATGATCTCTGTGTCAAGCTGTATTATTGTGGTAATGAGACAGTAAATATTTCCTTAATTTTCCCTCTGCCAAGTAAGAGAAGGTCAGGGCTAGAAAAATGCACTGAGTTTGGGAGCTCAAGGCTCCGTGTTCTGATCTCCAGCTCTGCTCTGGGCTCCCCAGGGAGCATCCTCTGCTCTCATTCTTCCTCTTTTTGGATCACACATTTCTCAAATAACATCTTTTCTTCTTCTCCATAATTCTTTGTTTTTGTAAATTCATATTTTGTTGGACTGCAGTCTGCTCACTTTCACCTCTCCAGTTCCCTCTATTAGCCATTCCTTGGTATATATTTGTATATTCTGGTTTTCCCTTGTAAATTAACCTTAGAAAACACTCTTTATTTGGTTCTGAGTGTGTGTTGGTAAGAAGTTGAGGGTTAAGAGGGAGGTCGTACTGGAAACAGATACTTGGATCCTGTGCTAGGGTAGAAGAAGAGCAGGAATAATTAGGGGTTATAGAATTATAGGATGAATAAAGAGGGCCAGCTGGGCCATCAGTCCAACCCTTTCATTTCACATGATAAGGAAATTGAGGCACATAGGTGATTGGTCCAAAGTCTCACAGCTATTAAGTGTTTCAGGCAGAATTTGGACTGAAGAATTCCTAATTCTATTTGTTGTGTGTTGCTGGATATATTGTAAGAGAATTGTGAACCCAGTCCAGTCTCCTCAGGGCCAGGATGCTCCAAATCCGTGCCTTGGGTTCCTAGAAGTAAAAACAAAAAAGTGAACCTTGAAAACGATGGGACCCCAGTCCGAGTTCCCTGGTCTAGAGGACTGTAAATCTAAGCTGGACCCATCATGCATCACAAGGTCACAGAGCACCCTGAAGATTCCTCCCCCCCAGGCAGTTAGGGTTAATTAAGTGACTTGCCCAGGGTCACACAGCCAGGAAGTGTGAAGTGTCTGAGACCAGATTTGAACTCAGGTCCTGGTCCTAAGACCAGATTTGAACTTCAGGGCTGGTGCTCTACCCATTGCACCACCCAGCTGCCCCTCACCCTGAAGATCTTAAAATGAATGGCGGATCATAGAATTTAGAGCCAGAGGGATCTCATCTCTTTCACTGTATAGATGAGGAAGCACGGGGATGTTCAGTGACACACCCCCAGCCCAGCATTTCAATTTCTTAAATTGGAGGCAGTGGGGGATTTGAATCCTTCCTAACCTGGTCTCCAGTGCCATCCTGTTCTGGGGCCAATCAAGCTTCCCTCTCCCCCTGGCCTCACTTGGGACTGAATGGATTGCTGTCCCAGGGGACGGTTCCCGCCAGCACCATCCTCCGGGACTGATTATCCTCTGGCTCCTGCCAGCATCAGATCCCTGGGCCCAGGATAAGGGGCGCAGGGGTTAGGCTGGCATGTGCCCCAATAACCCCTCCAGGGTGTGCTCGGTTTCCAGATGCTGCCTGAGCTCGGGAGATATCCCGATTGGAGAGGAGCTCGGAAGCTACATCTAATTTAGTCGAACCTGTAGCAGAGCCAGAATTTCACCCCCACCCCAGGCCCAACAGTCCCAAAATCAGACACTTGGATCCAAAAGAGACTTCAGAAATCACCTCCTCCAGGGCTGGCAAGCAGAGGGGGAGGGGGAGAGGTGCTGTCACTACATCATTCATAAGGATCCCTGCAGGCCAAGTATTGACTTTGGGTTTTATTTATTGGAGGGAGGGAGAAGGAGGGCTCCATTGCATTTTTTCCTTTTTTTTTTTTCCTCCTTCCTTCCTTTACGTCCCTAAGACAGCAAACAATCTGATATGGATTATACATGTGAAATCATATTTCCACATTAGTCATGTTGTGAGAGAAAAATCAGAACAAAAGGGGAAAACCATGAGGAAAAAAAGCAAGCAAACAAAAAAGATGGAAAGCTGATGTTTCGATCCACATTCGGTCTCCATCGTTGTCTCTCTGGATGCTGATGGCATTTTCCATCCCAGGTCTGTGGCCTTGGATCACCACGTTGCTGAGGAGCTCTTCTAACTCTAAATCCACTATATTAGTGTACAATACTCGTAGAGTATTGTAATATAAATAATAGTGTATTTGGATCTACTACGGTTTGATCATCCAAGTATTGACTTTGAAAACAATCATTTGTGCTTGTTGGTCATTTCAAAATTGTCCAACCCCCATTTGGAGATTTCTTAACAAAGACACAAACATGGTTTGCCCTTTCCTTCTGCAGCAAACCAGGGACTTGAGGTAAACAGGATTAAGTGACTTGTCTAGTCTCACATAGCTAATAAATGTCTGAGGCAGGATTTGAACTCAGGCCCTTCTAACTCAGGCCTGGCATTCTATCCATTGTGTTATAGGGCTACCTTTATTTATGTGCTATTGCATTTTTATCTATTTTGTTAATTAGCAGTTCAATTTTAATCTAGTCCACCTGCATGTGGGAGTGCTGTGAGCCACAATTACACCAGGGGGTTTCATGTTTGACACCTCTAATATACTCCCACACCCTTTCCCCACTTTACAGGTGAGGAAAACTGAGGCCCAGATCAGGAGATAGTACATAGCTAGCAAATGCCAGAAGCAAGATTCTAGTTCAGGTCTTCCTTGGGAAGACTTGGGGCCAGCGAGCTGCTAAGCAGCCAGGCTGGTATTTTGAGCCGACCCAGCTCCTCCCCAGATCCACTCTGTGTATGGCAGACCTCTGCCTCTGAGAACCCACACATAGCAAGCTTTGCCGAGATTTGACCTCCTTTATTTCCTCTGAGCCTCTGGCAAGGGAGGCAGGCCAGTTATCCTTCTCCCTTTTACAAATGAGCAACTTGAGGTTCAGCTCAATGAAGTGATTTCCCAGAAGTCACTTGGAGAGGAATCGCTGGGATAGTGGGGGTCTCCTCGTTCAGCCCATATCTGTGTAAGTTCTAACTGTAGAGTAGATCCAAAGACAGACGTGTCCCTGCTTTCAGTAGTCCTAGAAGCCAGTGGGGGCAGAAAGAAAGCACAAGAAAGCACCTCTGAATCCAGAGGGAGCAAGGGAGTTACAGTTACAAGGGAAGGGTCCAGACGGAGGATTGTGAGAAAGCTGAGGAGGGGAAGTCCTCACTCCTACCTTCAGCGGGAGCCCAGTTTCTTAAACTGTGGGTGGAGATCCCTCTGGGATCAGGTAACCAAATAGGAGGGGAATTAGTTTATTAGCCGTGAATGTTTGATTTGTTTGTCTGTTTTCTATACCCATATACTCAGGGCCACAAAAAGTGAAAGGGGGGGAGGGTGATTAGAAAAGAAATCCTGGGCTAGAGGGGGAGAGTGTCAGGGAAGCCACCTGGAAAGAAAAGGAGGAAACAAGTGAGGGAGATGGCGGGATGGAGGGGCAGACAGCTGTCCAGGATGTGGATGGGACTGAGCCAATGAAGAGGAACAGGGAGAGAGAAGCGGGAAGGGGGAAGAGAAGGCACTCCCCTGAGCGCTGAGGAGAGAGGTTGGGCAGCTGTGGAAGGCCCTGGAGGTGGGGATCAGGAGGGCCTGCTTTCTTCTGGAAGCAGTGGGCAGCTTCTGAAGGGCTTTGAGAAACACAATTAACATCGAGCTTTAAGAAGATTATTTTTACAGCTCTGAGAAGGGCGATTTGGAGTGGGCTGTACCTGGAGGCAAGGCAGCTGCTGGTTAGCAGCTATTGCAAGGGGAGGTGAAAAAGAATGCAGGAGGCTGAATGGGGCGGTTGCAGTAGGAGCTGAGAGGGGGAAATTGCATCTGAGGAAGGGGAGAGAAATGAGCGGTGAGGTCACTGAGAAAAAGGAGCAATCAGGTGATTGCCTATGAAGGTGATGGTGTCGTTAGGAGAATCGGAGAGGCTAAAGAGAACAAAGGAAGAAAACAAACATTTATTAAGTCCCCACTATGATAAGTGCTTTGTCATTTGATCCTCATAACAGTCCTGGGAGGTGCTATTATTATCACCCTCAATTGGGGAAAGTGAGTCGGGGCTAAGCGATTTACCCAAGACCACACAGCTGGGGAGTAGCTGAGATCAAATCTGAACTCGGGGCTTCTGACTCGGGGGCCACCTGGAAGAAGATGAGTCCGTTTGGGGACATGTTGGATTTGAGGGTCTAGTGCAGCTATAACTGGTCGGAGTTGGAGATTCATCTTCAAGATGATCACCGGTTGTAAGCGTGAGCATTTAGAGCCTAGAAGAGACAAGAGAGAGGACTTAGCACAGCCGTGATTAGGGGAATGGTCACCTAAGGTTGTGGGGAGGGGGTGAGATTTGAGCTCAGGTCCTCGATTCGAAAGCCGTGCTTGGTGAGGTGTCCCTTGGCTTCTCCGCGTGGGGGAGCGGGTGGTGAGGGAGGAAAGCGATGGTTGGAGGGAGAGGGTCTCCCCCCTACTGAGGGGGTGGGAAGAGCAAGGGAGATTGACCAGGCGAGTCGGGCCGGCGTGATGGAAGCCGAGGAAGCAGGGCCAGAGTGGGGGAGCTGTTGGGGCTGGAAATACGGGGGTCTCGGCCGAGCCGTTTCAGTAGCGGGACAAGGGATGGAAGAGGAATTGGGTGAGGGGAAGTGCTCCGGAGGACGGCTCGGCCAGGGCCGCTTCCTCTCGGGCTTGAGGTCGGCTGCCCCACCCCTTCCTGGAGCGTACCCCCGGCCCCAGTCTCCTGGTCCTCTCCCCGGGAGCCCGCGTCTGGCGATGGTCCCTCAGCCGCCGCCGTGGTTCTTCTCTCTTGTTGCCAGGGTCACACGGCCGGCGGGGAGGTCCTCCGGCGGCCCCCGGGGAGCAGGAGCAGTTCGGGGGGGTTTGTTTTGTCGGGGTGTCTTATTAGCAAAGTTAGGCGATAACGAACGCTCGTGGCGGGTCAGCGAGGCCTCGGGGGCTGGAAAGGGACCAGGGCGGAGCGGAGAGCGGCGGTGAGCGGCAGCTGGGGGCCCAGCCGCGATGGAGGCAGGGCGGGAGCTGGGGGGGGGGCGCAGGCTGGCCAGAAAGGAAAGCCTGCCGGTCTCGGTCTGGTGTGGCTCTGCAATTTCCCAGGAGGCGGCGGAGGCCTCGGACCGGGGGCTCTGGCCTGTTTCCTCCCCAGGGCGCACCGCCAGCCCGCTGCCGCTCAGCCTCGGGCCCCCGGCCTCCCCCATCCCCGCCCCCCCCCGGCCTCCCGCAGATCTCCCTGCCGTCCCGGGGGAAGAAGCCCCGCTCGCCGCTCGGCGCCAGCTCCGGGAGCTCCCTGGTCGGAGCCGGGGCTTCTGTCTGGAAGCCCCCGCGCCCGCGCCTCCCCCGCAGCCCCTGCGGAGAACACGCAGCGGCTCGCTCCCTCTGAAAGTCGCTGGTTTCCCTCCCCCGGCCCCCTCTGCCGGGAAGCCACAGCGAGCCGCGGCGGGGGCCCGGGCCTGCCTCCCGGGGTGCGCCCCCCATCCCCCCACGTCTGTGGCGGACCCGGGCCGGGAGCGGGCGGCGGGGGGGCGGGGTCCGCGCGCCCCTCCTTCCCTGACTGGCAGCTGCTTCTGGTCCAGGCCCCGCCCTCTCTCGGAGGCCCCTTCCCGCGGGGCGAAACGGGGGCGCAGGGCCGCGGGAGGGGGGCTAGGGCACCGAGCGCCCGAGGAGGGGCCGCCCTGAGGGCCGGGGAGCGGCTGCCGAGGGCGGGGAGGCTGGGGAGGGCGGGGCCGGGGGCGGGGCCGGCTCGGGAAAGCGGGGGGCGGGGCGAGGGCCGGGGGCGGGCCCGGGCCGGGCGCAGCCGCGCTCGCAGCCGCCCCGCCGTCGGCGCATCCGTGCGTCTTGGCTGGATTAGTCAAGCCTGCTGGTGCTGGCCCGGCCGCCCGCGCCCCGCTCAGTGTCCAGCGCCGTCTGCGTGCGGGCGGGAGCCCCGGAGCCGCGGAGCCCACGCCCGGGCCCCGAGAAGGGCGCGCGCTGCTCGGCCGCGCGGCCATGGCCCCGGAGCCCTAGAGCCCTCGGAGCGCCGCTGTCGGAGCGCAGCCCGAGCCGGAGGATGCGCACCCCGCGCTCCCGGACCCTGGGCTAGGGCTCGGGCTCGGGCTCGGGCTCGGGCTGAGCGGGCCGGCCGCAGAGGGGCCCGGAGCCGCGGGAGCGAGGCCGCCGCCGCCGCGAGACCGGCCTGAGCCGGGCCGGAGCCCCCCTCCCCCCCGCACACCGGCCGGCCCGGGCCGCGGCTCCAGCCCCACACTGCCTGCCCGCGCCGCCTCGGACTAGCCCCGCCGCCCTGCGTGGATTACCGCCCGGGCGCCAGCTCGGACCCGGCCCCGGACCAGGCCCCGGCGCGCAGCGGTGAGTTGTGAGCGGCGGCGAGAGCTCGGGAGCCGCAGTGCCCGCCCCCTCCCCCGGGGCTGGGCCAGGGGCGCCCTCCTCCCCCTCCCCGGAGGCCCGGACCTGGGAGCCCGAGGGACCGGCCCGCGGCTTCTCGCCCTTATGTGGGCATGGAGCACATGGAAAAAACCCGAGCTGCCCGTGCGTGTGTCTGTGTCTGTGTGTGCACGCACCCGCGGGCGTGGGGGAGGGGGCGCGCCCGGCCAGTCCCAGGGCCCCGGGGGAGGGGGACGGAGCTGGCGCGCTGGGAAGGGGCGGCGGGGCCGCGGCCGGCGGGGAGGGAGCCTTGCCCACGTGCCGGCCGCCTTTGTGTGCGCCGCTGCCCCCGGGCACAGCTGGTGCCGGCGCAGCCCCCTCCCGGGACCCCACCTTCCCCCGGGCCGGCCCGCAGGACTTCCGAGCTGGCCTGTGGCTCCGGTCCGGGGCGGGACCTGGGGGGGGCGCCCCTGCCTCTGGGAGCCCTGTCTGGGATTCTGCTCCGGCGGCCCGGGCCGTCTCCTCTTGGAGGCGGGCTGGGACCGCAGCCCGGGCCCGGCCTGCCCCCGCCGGCCCGGCTCCGGGCTTTCCCGGCAGTCTCGGAGACAAAGCCCGTTTCTGACCCCGGCGCTGAGGAGGCGGGCTGCGAGCCGGGATTTCGCCCGCTGTCCCGGGAGGAGGGGGGCTGTGCGAAGCGGTCCCTGCGGACCGGAGAGAGGCGGTTCTAGGGCTCCGAGACCCTGCTCCTGCGCCTCCTCCCCCGCCTGCTGTGTGGCCCCTCCCCCCCTTCCCAGTGACCTTTGTCCCCCTGAGATGGCGTGACCCCTTGACCTGGAGAATCCGTTCCCTTCCCGCCACCTGCCCGAGCAGGTGGCACCCGCCGGGGCTGGGCTGAGCTCAGAATCGGTCCGCGGCGGCTGAGGCCAGCGAGAGGCAGCCTCCCTGGCCCCCGGGAGGAGGGAAGCGGTGGGCCCGTTGGGGCTGATTTGGGCATTTCTTAAAGCTGATGAATATTGAAGAAAAGTCTGTGAGAGATTGCGCCGCCTCGGCCTCCCCTCCCTGGCCCTCCTCTCCCCCCCACACCTCGGGGTGCAGCCGCTTCCTGGGAGGCAGAAGCTGCCTCTGGGGTTTTGTGCCCTGGCACCGGGGCATGGGGGCAGTGCCAGGCGGGAGGGAGCACTCCCGGGGTTTGGAGGGAACCCACGCTTCGGCTTTGAGATCTCCCCCCTCCCAGGGCCCCAGGCCAGGAGCCGGGCAGATCCTGACCTGCCTTGGACTTCCCCGGGCCTGAGGTGCCCCGCGAGCCCGGGTGCAAAGTGTGTTTGTTCCCAGCCTCCCGGCGAGGACTCTGCGGTGCCGGGTCGTGAGCCTACAGACCGGTGACCTCCGCTGCCCCCTCCCCGCCTCTGGGCACCGTGTGTGACAGGAGAGGGTAGGGGGCATGATGGCCGACCTCCTAAGGGCAGCCCCGTTGAGCTTTTCTAGTATTAGCGGCTCCACCTTGTGGCGGCCGATGGCCACAGCACGGGCTGCTCTTCTGCAGCCATGGGGGCTGGGGGGCTTCCATTTTGGGGTTGGGGAAAGTAAGCCAGATGCCTTCTTCCTCTAGAGGGGCCAGGGTGGTCTCGGGGGCTCCTCGGTCCGTCGGGCTGCGCAGTCCCTCCACGCCCTGCCCCTCTGGTGGTTTGTATTCCTGGTCCCTGTGGTTCGCCGTATCTGGCTCGCCCTGGCGGTCCGGCTCCTGAGGGCTGTCAGTCCTTGTCCCAAGAGCGGGGCGGCGATCCAGCCTTTGTGGGGGCCTCCGGGAGCCAGAAAACAGCGCCCCCTGGTTCCTACAGGAGCAGGTGCTGCTGCTGCCTTTTTTGGCCAAGCGTGTTCCTGGGGACCAGGTTGGTTTCCAGAGAAAACTCTGGGGGATTTATCCTCCTGCCTCTGATAGGGGTTGCCCTGCCTGGCAAAGGAGGAGCCGGGCTACGCGTCTCCAGCGCACTTTTTGTGGTCACCCGGGGTCCGGCCACGGTGAGCTCCTTGAGGCTGCGGGGCAAAAGCTGGCGGCCCCGGGAGCCAGGCTGCCTGCATCAGGGTGTCCCGTTCCTTCACCTTCACGCTGGGGCCGTCCCCACGGGCCAATCACGCCAGTCTTTATCCTGGAGTCTGTCCCTAGGCCCCCTGGAACTGGCTGCCCTGGCTCAGAAAACAGGACCTTGCCCCAGGATGGCTTCCTCCTTCCATGCTAGAGCTTGGATTTCCTTTCTCCTGGAAATGCCAAGGGAAGGCCCCACAAAGTGGCATTATTCATGTGTCCCTGAGCTCATTTCTTTTATCTGCAGCTGTAATGATAAGGCGGGCCTGGCTTGGCCCGGCTGATAAGATGCCTGTTTGTTAAAAGTTCCTGCAGATCTGGGTGAGTTAGAGCCCCTCCCTGAGCTGGAAGCTAATGAAGATTTTAATGGGGAGACCTCGTAGGGATTAGAGAAGCTCTTTTATCTCCCCAGGATGCTGTCACTCCCTCTGCCCTGAGCCATCTGGGGCTGTGGGATTGGGGGATCAGTCCTGCTGAGCTCCAGCATCTTCTCTGAGAACCTGTGGAGAGAAGGCCCTGCCTCCCAGAATCTCAGAGCCGGGAAGGCTCCCACAGTCCGGCCAGTGGCCATTCAGCTGCTGGTGGGCAAAGCCACCACCTCCAGGCAGTCCCCTTCCCAGCCGGTGCTCCTGCCCCCTGGGGCCATCTTCCCAGGGTGCCCTCCAGACACAGCTGGCAGGGTCTCCCCTCCTCCCCTAAGTCTTCTCCGGGCTAAAGACCCCCTGCTCCTTGTACCAGCCCCAGGCGCTCAGTTCAGCGTTAAGTGCTCGTACAAAACACTGCCTCAGAGACAAAACCGGACAGTCTGCACTGGTGTGTGTTCATCTGAGTTGGGCGGCTGAAGCTCTCAGCTCTTCTGGGTGCTGTCCAGCTTCTCAGTACCTTCCTGAAATGCCCCTTCCGGAAGAGCTCAGCTCACGAAACGCGGCCAGAGCGCATGGGGACTATCACTTCCTTATTCCTGGAAGCCAGGCCCCCCCTCAAGATAACATCGGCTTTGTTCCAAACTGTCTCTGCCACCCCAGCCCTCATTACCTCCTACCTGACCTTGTGCAACGTCTGCCTCCGAAATCTCTCCCCCCGTCGGCTCCTCGAGGGCCCGGGCTGGCTTCTCTCCTGCTGCCCACCCCCAGCTCTGGGGGGCACTCTGGGCCGGACCCCGCACAGAGCAAATGCCGTCCCCGCCAGGACCTCCGAGGAAGAACCGTGGATCAGAGAAAGGGCGGAGCAGAAACCGCAGCCTGTGGTTAGGCAGAGATTGTCTCTTAGGGGGAGAGAAGTCGGGGACGGTCTCTATCCAGCCAGGGTGGGCGAAGCAAGCCGCTGGCTCTTCGTTAGGAAGGCTTTCCCCCAAGTCCCACTGCCAGAGAGCTCGTGGCCTCCATGGAAGTGGCCCCGAGCCCTCTGGGGGAGAGGCCGCTTTTTGTCTGTGCGCCCAGGCCTTCCGGTCCTGGTGCTGAGCACTCCTCACCTGGATGGGAAGCGACTGAACAAAGTGCAGCACAAGCAGGATTCGAAGCTGGGCCCTGACTCCCACTTCCACCTTCTGTGGCTCCTCCCGTTTCCATGTGTCTGACCAAGGGCAGGATTGAGTCCCTCTGGGAAACCTGATCGGAGGCTGAGAACAGGCCACAGGGTTCTTTAGGTGTCTGGAATTTACAGCCAAGTTTCCGGGGCCAGACTCCCGGCGGGGAGCCTTGGTGGTGACCCCTGCCGGAAGAGCCAGACTCCGGGCCTGGCCCTGAGAAGCAGACGTCCGGTGTTGCCCACCCTGTCCTGCCGCCGCTCTGCCCCTGGGCACAGCGATTACGCCCCTCACCGCCCCCAGTTGCGCCTGTTTGGTCGGGGTGGGGGGGGGGAAGGAGACAGGAGAGGACGGCGTTTCCCCCCCACTGATATTTATTCCCCGCCAAGAGCTTGAATCCCCTTCTGTGAGAAAGGCGCGGTGCTTGAGGAAGATTCCAGAAAGACCTCAGGTCAGACCTTGGCTTGAGAACATTGACTAGTTAAGGGACCGGGAATAGATCACAGGGTCTCCCTGACCCTCAATCTCTTTCCTGAAAATGTAGGAATTGGTAATTCTACTGAATCAAGAGGGCTGTTGTTAAGACTTCAGCGAGATTCTTTTAAGTAAAATTTTCATAGAAACGTCTACCATTATCCCATTTTGCAAAGCAGAATCTGTAGACACAGAGGAGTTGTTTAGCCACTGTCACAGCTACTGAGGCTGCTAGACCCCTGTTGTTCTGAGTCCAAGTCCCAGTTTCTTTTCCCTGGGCCTCATCGGCCCTTCCCAGAGGCCTTCCTGCTCTGACCCGGCACAGTGGGGTGCAGGGGCGGCCCAGAGGGCAGCAGAACAGCCTTAAGAGCCCCCCACAGACTATAGAGCAGTAGTGAGGGCACCTCACCCAAGTCCCCAGTTCTCCCTCTGGGTTCTGCCCTCTTCTACAACCACCCCACCTGTCGGGGGCTTCTCCCTCCTTGGATTCACCTGGAGGTCTCCGCCTTGTATCTCCTTCTGCATCCCCAGGAGTGCATCACGTCACCAGCATTTAGTAGGCCCTCAGGAAATGTGTAGCGAATGGAACTGACCCACTGAGTTTCCTTAGGCATCTTGGTCCTGGAGGCCACTGCAGGAGGGCCCACTAGGGAAGGTGAGCAGCCATGCACTTCTCCAGCCTTCTGGGCCCTCTCTCCTCCCCAGCAGCCATTGGAGATTACTTAGGGAAGCTTCTGGAGGCTCTTCAGCAAGACTGGGGTGGGGGAAGGGCTTTAAACCCGAGGAGTCCCCCGGGATGGGTGTCTATAGATCTGCATATTTCAGGGTCATTCTGCCACCCCCATTTTACAAAGGAAGGAGATTGAAATAGAGGTCCCAGGTCTTCCCGACAGCCGCCCAGCACCACATTACTGGGTGCCTCAGCTTATGTCAGACAGGAAATGGGCCCGGTGATGCAGTACTCAGTCAGCATTTATTAAGCATTCCCTGTGTTCTAGGCAAGATCTGTGTGATGGGACCCCCTCAGATTACATTCTGTTGGGGAAAGGCTATCTCTGAAGGGGACCTGGGAAGGTTGGCTTGTGGAAAGAAAAGAAGGGAGAGCTTTGGGTCAGAGCGGGAAAGGTCAGGGTCCGCCCTGAATGCCTCCCCCTCCGAGTGCAGGCAGGGAAGCAGGAGCCAGCTCCCAGAGGCAGCCCTCGAGGCAGCTCATCTCCAGTGGGGGAGGTGGGGTTGGCTGGCACTGAAGGTCACCCCATTGAGCCGTGCTGTCCCCAGAGGCTCTGTGCGCGTTATCTCTCTGAGCAGATGCGGGTCTCTGGGCTGATAAGTCTGAGGAGGACTTCTCGCTCCGATTCAAGCCCTGGCTTCGTTTCATTAACACTGGGCACAGAGGCTCCCCCCAGAGGGCCCAGGACCCCGGCCGGGGTGGCTCGGAGGGACAAGCCCTGATCTCGTCCTTCTCCATAACCTCTGATGCTTTGTGCGAAGGGCAGGGTGTAGGAGACCCGGGAATGCGTCTTTCTTTCCCTTCCCTCCCTTCGTAGGCCTTGGCCACCCCTCGCGCCGCCCATGTTCTCCGCCAGCCCCAGAAGGAGCAAAGTGTTCCTATTCATTACCTTGTCACGGGACCCAGATTCAAATCCCAGCCCTGAGAATTGAGCTTGAACAAGTTCCTTAACTCTCCTGCACCCGTTTCCTCACTGGTAAAATGCTCAGATGATTGGCACCCCTCATTGCATCCTAGTTTTGGAGCCAGAATCGACCTTAGGAAGCACAGAGTCCAACCCCTTTGTTTTAAGGTGGGGAAATTGTCCCTAAGAAAGAGTGGCTTGCCACCATCACCCCACTAATAAGTGTCAGGATTGGAAGCACTGGGGCCTTCCTGCCTCCAGAGCCCGAGAGAGCCAACTCTCTTAAGAGAGGCTGTCCCATTTTGCAGATGAGGGCACCAAGACCCACCCAGGAAGGGAACCAATAGCAAGGTTGGAATTTGAGCCCTGGGTTTTTTGACCCCCAAATCTGGTGCCTTTTCCACAGCCCTTTGGACTTGAGTTTGGTGGGAGGGAAGGGGAGATTGTGTGGCTTTTGGCTGTAGCCAGAAGAGCTTGCACATGGATCGCCTGATCCCACATTGAGCCCACACCATCTCCTGTGGCTGCCCGACAGCCCCCTCCCCTTCCCCGTGCCTGTCTTAGGCCCCTGGGGCCTCCGGATGGCCTGCTGGGAGACACTAGACTGTGACAGGGAAAGCGCCTACTTCGTTAGCCGACTCTGCTCCCCTTCGAGTAATTAAGGCTTCACAGATGTGAGAACATCTGCTTGTCGGTGCTCCAGCCCTCCCCAGGAGTTGTGCTGGCGTTTCTGGCCCTGCAATCAGTGCTGTCTCTGTGGTGGGTAGGAAGATGGAAGGGATGGGGTCTTGGGCTGAATCCTCTCCAGAGCTTGGGAGGAAAGGGGACCCCTGGTTCTGGAACAGACAGAGGGCCTTGGCCCGTAATTGGGACTGATCAGCACACAGCCCCCCTCCTGAAGGCTTTTGGGTTTTTAGAGCTGGCAGAAGCAGCCTTGATGGCTACCCTTCCTTCCATTCTCACACAAGACCTTTACCCGTCTGTGTCGGTATTGGCTCCCTTGGTAGGGTGGAAGCTCCCTGAAGGCAGGAGCTGCCTTTCTTTGTCTGCTCCATGACCAGGATGCTCCGTAAATCCTGGTTAACTTAAGGATGGCCTAAAGCGTCTGAGCCCTGGCTGTTGTGTGCCCCAGAGCGGGGGCCTCTGTGAGCTGTGTCTATGGGCACGGGCCGGCATCTGCACCTCCAAGAGGGCTGGACAGAAAGTGGGCCCAACATGCCCCGGATCCTTTCACAGAGAGAGTTGGGAAGCGGGTGGGGCCCCCTTGGGAGGAGGAAAGCCTGGCCCAGACAGCCCCCCTTATTCTGGGGGGCAGCTTCCCTGAGCTTTCCATGTCAGACCCTGGTGAGGGCCCATGGCTGAGCCAGGGCTGTTAGTAACAGGAAAACCAAGTGATTGAGTGTTCTCCAGCTAGTGGGGAAGGGGTGGCCACAAGTCAGGAAGGAGAGAGAACAGGACCCCCGAACCTTTGGGGACCCTCTGGCTCCAGCTCGGCTGGAACCTTTCAGAAAAAGTTCTCACAGTGGTTTTAATTTGGTGGTTTCCTTTGTAAACAAATAAACAAGGCCTCAGGTGGCTGGAGACTGGGATAATAGGAACCTGATTGGGAAAAGAACTGAAGTGGGGGAATGTGTCCCCGGAGTCCTGTGATTGGGGAAGTGCACACATGGGCCTGGAGTGCATGGCGGGGCCCCCGCTTACGGCATCTGAGTTAGCGAGTGGTATACTGGGCGTGGGCCAGGCACTCGGAGCGCTCCTCCCCCCCCCCCCCCGTCTGTACATGCAATTAAGGTGACTTTTGGACACCCCACTGGGCACCTGGGGACCTCCCTGAGGATGAGGAGGGGAGCTCATGTCAGCCTCTGGGGTGTAACCATGTGTGATCGTGTGTTTGCGGGTAAACAGGAACCTCCCTTGGGCCCCGTGGAGTCCAGGCCCTATGGACATTTGTGCTAGTACAGGACAAGGCAGACGGTTCAGTGATCACGGAGGACCCGAGTGTGAATGCATCCTCAGACATTTGTCCTTCAGGTTCCCCATCTGGAAAATGGGAATCACAAGGGCACTTACTTTCTGGGGTGAGGGCGAGGATCCGATGAGAACATCATTGTCACAGACATCTGCAATAACAAGAGCTCATGAGGCCCAGGGCCTGGCACGTGGTCACACCACAAATGCTCCTGGTGGTGATGTGGAGGGAAGGGAGGGATTTGGAGATAGGTCCTTCTCTCACTGGCTTCTGGGTGTCCTGTCTCCTCATTCCCCACCCTCTTGTGAACGCACACATGTAGTATGTGGATTCTCTCCCAGCCCCACAGGCTGCTCGGCCAGGGCCGGGGTCCCCTCCCCCTGTGTAGAATCAGTCTTAGAGCTGGAAGGCACCTCAGAGGCTCCAATGTCCCCTCTTACCATCGAGGAAACTAAGACCCAGGGAAAGCAAAATGACTTGCCTAAGATGACCTAGATAATAACCCTTAGGTTGGAACTTGTACTTACTTTGTGATGGTTTCCTTTGTGTCCTGCTGTTTCCCCTAAATAAGTTGGCTCCTTCCTTCCATCTCCTCAACTACAGAGTCACAGATAGCAAAGTGGGGAGCCCCCTGCTGTTGGTCATGTGCAGGGCATGCTTAGGTTGGAGACCCCCTTGGCTTCAGGCCCAGCCTGATTGGCTGCCAGTGCCACGGGCTTGTTCCCTGCTGGGAGTGGAGGAGCAAGCAACGAAGGGTGAAGGGTCCATTGTGGATCATTCTGTAGCTTCACCCCCACCCCCCGAAGACCCCCCTGGCCTACCAAAGTAGCTAACTCCCTCTTCGGTGACACAAGGGAATGGCCTCCATGACCCAGGGGCCCTCCAGGCTCTAAGTCCATGATCTGAAGCTTCTTCCAAAAAAGCAGTCAACAAGCAATGATTAAGAACCTGCTGTGTACTAGACACTATTAGAATCTGGACTTCACTTTTAAAAAACAAAAACCAGAGCATGGACGACTCTGGGTCTGCTCCTTTTCTGTTCTTGACGTCCATCTTGCCTAATTTCCTAAACCCGCTCCATCCCTGGCCCAGATCACCACCTTCCTTACTCCCCCATTCTGTCCCCATGACCTCCAAGGCCTCCCAAGCTCAACTACTTCTCTTCACCTCCCTCCTGCCTTTAGAGGCTCTAGATCCATCTCTCTAACTGAGCCTCTGGGTGACCTTGTCAGATCTGTTCTGGGCCCCCTCGAAGGCCCAGGCCACCTGGCAGAGGCAGGCGCTGCTCTCTGACGGGGGGCCCAGTGGTCCTTGGGGCGCAGCAGCCAGACACCTTCTGGTCCCACTCCCACCCACCCCTCTGGCCCAGCCCCTCCTTCCCTGCTTGGGCTTCTATGTGGCCCCAAGGGCAGAGAGCTTGGAAGAATGTGTTCCTGAGGGAAGGGTCAGGGTATCATGGACAGCAGCATTGCACCCTGGTTAAAATACTGCACTTGGTTTCCATAAGATGAGGTTTAGATTCCTCCTCACTCAGATACTTCAGTAGCTGTGAGAGAATCCACATACTACATGTGTGCCCTGTCCAAGTCCTTTACCTGTCTTGTTGTCTACAAAATGGGTGATGATCACAAAAATCAGTGTGGGGAACCCACATGTACAGCCCAAAAATCTGTTCCTGCCTGTGTGGCCTTAGGCAAACCATCAGCCATCCGTAAAGTGGGGAGAGGAGTTGGACTGGATGTCTTCGTGAGGTCCCTTTGCTTCTCTCGGTCTAGAATCTTGTGATAACAGAAACAACTTTATCAACTCTAAAGGTTATAGAAATGTTATCACAGTCATCACTATGTGTGTTTTGCTGAAAGAAATCACAACCCAGTGTTGTAATCTAATCCGTTCCCCTCTAGATAAGTCTGCCTGGTTTGTCAGTGTCAGGGCCCCTTTGGCCATGTCCAGGTAGGAGACCTCCGCAGTCCCAAGAAAGCCAGGCCGCAGTGGGTCCGAGCCCCACCCCCACTCTCCCAGCTCGGAAGCCATGGTTTTTCTATCTCAGCACCCACTGCTGCCCTCCTGGTATCGGCTTCTACCTCCATTTTAAAATCACACAACTCATGCTGTTAATACAGAATGGCCTTCAACACCTGCCTGGGCCCCATGTCCACAGGTTCCTTCCTCCCCAACCTCATCAACCAACTCCTTCAACCTGTATAGGAAAGAAATCCTAACCGTCACATCCCTGCCAGGAACCAGGGGCCAGAGGGATGGGTGGGAGTAAGCTTGTGCTTGAAGACCTCAGGGAGGGGCAAACGCTCTGCCCCTTGGGGCTGCACCTTGTGCGGTGGGACTGTGCTTATCAAGCTAAGATCACTCTCTGTAACTTCCACCCCTCTGGAACCGAGCAAACAGGTCCAACCCCCTTCGTGCCCATAGGGCCTCCAGATATTCCAGGGTACCTCTCGTGCTTCCAGCCTGACATCTCCTGTTCTTTCAGCTCCTTGTGTCCTCCAGCAGTAATTTGTTAGATATCATTCCTTACAGAGGTGACACCCTTGTGGCTTAGCTTCAGCTCTGAGTTCTGGTACGTCCGAGGGATCCCAGGGCCCACAGGGAAAAGGGCAAGTCCTCCTGACTTGTCTCTAGCCCTGTTCAGACAATGCCTTGGACCTCAGCTGCCCACGGGACGGATCCATATAGAGATTCCTTTGTGGCTTTCTGTGTTTTGGCAGAAACTAGCTTTTTCAGTTAATTGTCTTTATTACCGGAGGGGCCTGTGGAATGGAGCCTCCAAAGGGGAGTGGGGTCAGTAGCAGAAAACCCTGGCTTTGGAGACGGATGACCTCTGTTGGTGATGATGTGGCAGGTCCCTTCCGGATCTGGGTACTTGCTCTATAAAATAGAGGGCTGAACAAAATGATCTTCCTAGCCAAATGATCTAGCCAACAGCAGAAAATTGCTTTGTTTTCATGATTAACAAGTGAATATGGACAGTTGAATTTTACTGAGCCCAGCCTGTCTGAAACTTATTCAGAAAAAGGGGGGGGGGGAGAATATTGTGACCGTCAACCACTCCAGACGGGTCATTAGAAAGCATTCAGAGTGATTTGTAACAATAATCAAAGTTGAGCTGTCTTCTCTCTGAATTTGCTTGGAGGTCAGGGTTTCTGAAACTTTCCAGTCGTTCCTTTTTGTCCAAGAAATTTTTAGGTGTGTAAAAGTATATAGGAATATAAAATAAGTATACAAGCCATTTACTGATAATCATTTCATAACTCTCATGTTCAATTAAGAGACCCTATATGTGGTCTTGAACCAGTTTAAGAAGCCAGGCTCTAGCTCACACTTTTCCTTGCTCAGAGCAGTAGAAAAAGACATATTGTAGTTTAAGATAAAGACTTTGTCTTTCCTGTCTTGCTCCTCTCTTCTTGTCTGGGATGAAGTAAACATTAAGGGACGGTGATAACATCAGCCAGGGAATTTGATTTTAGGAAAGCAAAGAGACAAGCTAGAACAGGTAGAGGAGAGCAGCCAAGCTGGTGAAAGTATCTTGCAGAAGGGTAGAAACTATCTTCACATGTATTTTGAAAAATAAAAAACTATTATAAAAATAATTTTAAAAAATCTTGCAGAGTGGGCTAAAGAAATAGGGAAAGAGAAGCTTGGGTGGGGAGCAGATTAAAGCTGTCTTCATTTATCTGTAGGACTATTGGGTAAATAAGAGATGATAAATTTGTTCCACGTGGTTTCATTGGGCAAAAACTAGGAACACTCAGGGAATTACAAAAAGGCAGATTTCAGCTTGATATAAGGAAGACTTCGAATGAACAGAACTGTGGAATAGGCTGGTCTAAAAGTAGTAAGTGCCCCATCCATCACTGGAGATATTCAGACACAATGTGGCTATAGAAGGGCTTCTGGTTCTAGACAGGAGTGGATCTAGCTTAAATGATGAGGGCCTACCCTGCTCGGAGAGTCTGACGATTTAAACAAGGGAGGTTTCTGCCATTGGAGTGGAAGAGTCTCTGGTGGTATTGACAACTCCAAAGCAAGTGCAAAAGAGAAAAATTGACAAGATTTGGTTTAGGGATTGGGCCCCTATCTGGGTGAAGAGGAGGAGGCAGAATCCCAGCTCCTTCCCCATTGCGGGTAAGGGCGGGTGGCGGGTAAGGGGAGACAGTGACCCCCAGGACTCTCCGCCTTGGGTAGAAGATACATTTGGGCCATCAAGTCCATTCTCTTGCCCAAACGTGACTCTTCCATGTTGTTTCTCCTGGTAGACCGTAAACTCTTGAAGGCAAAGAGTTTGAATGGTTTTTTTTGTTTGTTTGTTTAGTTTGTTTTTTCAGTCTTTGCATCCTCAGTGTCTGATTTAATAAATGCTTATTAATTGACTTGAGCGATAAGCAGCTATGCTATTTATGATGAGTTTTGTAAGCCTCCATAGAAGAAGGCATGGATGGAGAGGGACAGATTTGACATGACTTTTTTATCTGGTTTACTCACTGTATACATAAGGGGTGGAGGGGGACATGTTCCCACTTGTGAGGTCCATTCCCTAGGGCCTCATCCAGACCTGGAAGGGTCTGTGTGAGGAAACTGAGCCCCGAGATCACACATGAGCTTTTCACCGAGAACAGAGACTGAGCCTTCTACTAACACACCCCAGAAGTAATGGGGGAAGCCTGGAGTCTGAGAGGGGAGAAGGTAGATTCAAACGCCCATTAAAGAGCTTAACATTTCTTCCTTCCTGTCTTCCAGGCCTCTGTGGGCTCCGAGAAGCTCTTCGCTCCAGCAGCTAGTAAAGGTAAGAATCACACACCCCACTCCACCCTGGGACCTACCGAGGTGGCCATCCCCATTTGCCCCCCAGGCCTATTTCCCCCTTTGTGAAGTGGGGACCGGGTTTGCCTTTCCCTGGGGAGGGTTGGTGCCTGCATCCAGCAGGACTTTGAGTCCCACGACAGAGAAGGGTAAAAGCAAACAACCCTGTCAGTGCCTCTGGAATGAATCAGAGCAATACCACCAGAGATTCAGCCTGTTTAATTATTCATCAGGAGCGCGCCAGCCAAAATTGGTTTTTGATTTAAAGCATCCAGGCGTCAGATGTGTTGGGGGAGGACAGTAGCAGATGGAAAGTAGCGACGGGGCATCTTAAAAGAAAGATGTGTGAGAGTGTGTGTGTGTCTGTGTCTGTGTCTCATACGTGTGTGAGAACAGAGAGGTTGTTCATCTCACCTGTGTCTGGGGTAGCCATGAGCCCAGGGCCCACATTGCCCTCAATCATTCCACCCCAGTTTAAGGGCATTTCCAGGGACCAGATTTTATTCACAACAAGGGGCTACAGAGCTGACTGTTGAGGGGAGAGGGGAGGCGAGGGCTGTCCTCCCAGGACTGGTTTGCATGCTCTCCTCCCACAATTACCTAGAGTCTGGGACCCCTTTCTACTTTAATTGTTGGGGGAGGGACGGGTTAAAGGGGGACATGTTCCTGCCTTCCCTGGTGGCCTAAGCCCCTGCTCCCACCACGACCTCCTTGATGAACTCTGCTGGAGCTAATTAAAAACCTAAATTAAAACAAGCATTTCATTTCTTTTAAGAAAAGGCAGAGCTTCTAGGCTCTCTTTTTTGTTATCCATATGAGGAGTCGGCATCTCACTAGAAAGGCAGAACATGGCTAATTCAGAGTAAGGAGAACACCTGATGCTCCAGATCGCTTCCCCTCCCCAGGCCCAGATGAGCTGCACAGGTGTGAGCTCTTCTCCTGGCCGAGGGGAAGGCAGGTGTGGCCCTGGTTTAAAGAGAGAGAGGGAGAGAATGGAGTCTGCACACTCTAAGCCAGTGGGGTTGACTTCAGTTACTTGAAAAATTCTAGAACATACTATTGAAGTGATGGTTAGTGAACGCCGAGAAAAGGAAGTGGCGGTCACAAAGAGCCAGACCGGCTTCGTCCAGGACAGGTCATGCCAGGATAACCGTAATTCCTTTTTTGGATGGGGATAATGAGCTGGCAGATCACAGGGAAGCTGTAGGTACAATTTTCAGTTAGTCGCAAGGCATTTGACCAGAGCTTTACATGCTGTTTGAATAGACGAGCTAGAGGGATGTGGACTGGATGAGGGTCCCGGGAGTGACTGGCAAGAGAGAGTGGTTCTTTGTCTGTTTAAAAGGTGGTCTGTAGTGAAGAGCCCCTGGGATTGTGCTGTTCAGCATTTTTTAAAATCGGGATTTGGATAAAGGCATAACTGGCTTTTCTTATCAGTTGGAGATGATACCAAACTGGGAAGGAAGCGAACGCATTGATTGGCAGATTAAGGATTCCCCCCCACACCCAAAAAAAAAAAAAGATCTCAACAGATCATAATATTGGGCCGTTTTTAATCGTCAGGACAAACTTGCCTTTGGGTTCAAATAACCAATTTCAGAGGGTGCAAGATGATAGTTTGAAAACAACCCTGGGGGGTTTAATGGACTAGGACTGCCCAAAAAAGTGAATACAATCTAAGGCTGCTTTAAGAGAGAGGGATGGTGGGTCATGTTAGTGAGGAACGAGTGTAGTTGTTTAGCCAAGAGAAGGGAAGAAGGAAGGAACGTGGCTTCCGTATTCAAATGTTTGAAAGCCTGTCATGTGGATGAGAGATTATCCTTGTTCTGTTTGGTCCCAGAGGCTAAAGCTGAGAGCAGTTGATAAAAGGTGCCACGGCACAGATTTTTGGCTCAGGGGAAGAGGAACTAGAGCCATCTCAGAGGATGACTTGGGTCCCAAGAGCTGCTGACTTCCCTAGCCGGAGGGCTGGCAGTAGCCACTTGTCTGGGGGTTTTGCAGCGAGGAGTCTTGCTCTGATATGGGACTGAACCAGGTGGGTGTGAGGTCCCTACCCAACTGCAAGACTTCCACTGGCACAAGGGCAGCTGACTAGGTCACTGGACATGAGTCCTGCTTCAGCCATTTACCAGCCATGTGACTCAAGACAAATCACTTGATCTCTCTATTTCCTCATCTATAAAATGAGATGATACCTTGGGGTTATTGTGAGAGCCAAATCAGATGATTTTACAAAGTGCTCTGTAAACTTTAAAGCACTAAATGAATGTTGACTTTGAGGTTATCCAGGATCTGTACCCAGCATAGGAGCTATGGCATGAGATTGAGTCCTCCAACAATTTGTGTGTGGAAAGAATTTCTTGAGAACAGTGTCTCTAAGAAGTGGCTCGTGAATATTGAATTTTGCCTGGTTTGTGTTAGGCTAAATCATGGAGGGAGTATGGAACTGTCCTGGGCGCAGGAAGCATGGAAGTTTCTTGGGCTAGAGGGTGACAATAGTTTGAGGGAGTTGGATTGGACTGCATGTGCAAGGTGGAGGTTGGATTTGACCTCTCCTTTTCTGCTCCCTAATCCCATCTCCAGACAACTGAAATTTAGTTGTAAACTGGTAATAGAATTAGCAGAAAGTAGAAACTGCAAGGAAAGGGACATTTTTATTGGGAGGGGGCTGGTGGGAGATAAAGTGGAAATGTCCAGCAGGTAGTTAGATATCATGGACTGCGGCTTTCTGGGAAGAAGGGTCTTGGGGTGGGAGTGTCGATAAGAGAGTCATTTGATTAGAAACTAGGATTGAAGGGACAGCTAGGTGGCTCAGTGAAGTCTGAAGTCAGGAGGATCTGAGTTCAAATCCAGCCTCAGACACTTAATACTTCCTAGCTGTGTGACCCTGGGCAGGTCACTTAAGCCCAACTGTCTTAGCCCAAAAAAAAAAAAAGAAAGAAAGAAAATTGGAATTGAATCCAAAAGTGGGTGGTGAGAAGATGAAAGAGTTGTCATTTGTCTTTTGTTCCCCAGGGAAGTGGGGCCGTGACATGCAAGTGAATTGTATTGAAGTGAGGGGAGGCTGTGCAAGGTCACCAGAGAGAGAAGGGTTCTCGGGACAGCTTGTAAGCCAGCTAGAGAGGGGCAGCCTGGGGAAAAGGAGGAGACGGCCCAGTCCCGGAAACCAGGGCAGTAGGATCCAGAAAGGGAAGAGCAGACGGTCCTCAGAGCTGCACACAAAGCCGGGCCGGAGGGAGGGGGGCAGCAGGGTTTACTGTTTGGGTGGCTGGGGCTAATTGACCAGAAGTCACATCCCTCCAACACTGAGAAGGTCTCGCCCTCTGTCTCCCCATTTCCTCATTGATCAGATGAGGGACTCACCCTCGAGCCTTGTGGCTCTTGTGCGCCTATGAGCGCACCCCGAAGGGCTCCGTTTCCACACCTGTCATATGAGGGGGCCAGATTCTGTGGCCTCTGGGGTACCTTCCAGCACTAAATCTGTAAGCTGATACGTTTTGCACCCCCCTCCCTTCCATTGCCCCCATTAGCGATCTGGAAAAGGTGGTTAAGACTCGATTCTTGGCAGCTCAAAGAGTTGAGAGGAGAAGGCAGATGAAAAGGGTTGGTGCTTCTGGGTGAGACAGAAACTTGGGATGGAGCCCCAGGGACCCGCATAGCCAGGAGTGGCCAGACTGGGGCCGACAGCAGAGATCTGAGAGAGGCAGAGGCCACAGGGCCTGCAAGGGGGCGAGCACAGACCGGGAAGGATGGGTCAGTCCCCTCATCCTCCAGAGCATCCAGCTCCCTGGCCTTCACGCTCTTGCTTACCTTCTTCATCCCACATCCCAGGCCGAGCGAGCGGGTTGGGGTCCTCTCCCATGTCCCAGAATCCCCCATCTATGTCACCATTCCTTTCTGGGAATGAGAAAAAGCCTCCCCCCACCAGGGACCCCCTGCCCTGCCCCTGAGTACAGCCTGTAGCTTCCTCCAGGGTTGGGGGACCCTCAAGCCCCAGGTTGGCCCTTTGTTGCCGGGGTGGTCCCCAGGAAAGGCACTAAACCCCATTCCGGCAAAGGGGCTGGACTAGCTGTGAAGTCTCCTTGACCACGCTGACCACTAGCTCTCCCGCCTGCCATTGCTGTGGGACTGTTTTCACCAGTTTACTCCTTTATATTAGACTGTGATTAGGCTCATGGGTCCAGGCAGGGGCTGGGGACCAGGAGAAGGCCAGGGGCCTCCAAGTCTCTGGCCCGGCCTCAGACCTGGCTCGCACCATCTCCCCCAACTAGCCCGAGACTGCACCCCAGCCCCCGGCCTCTCTTGCTGAGCGCCTCCCCCTTCCTTGGGGCTCGCTCCTGTGATCTCCCAGTGGCCTGGGGTGCACATTGCCCTTTGACCCTCTCACAAGGCTGTGGACCCCAGTCCGGCCAGGCCACAGTGGCTCACCCTCTTGTCTCCCTTCCAGGTTTCTCGCTGAGTGAGAAGCCCGAGGCAAAGGCTCCTGTTGGGCCTAAGGTCTCAGGGCTGGAGCGGAGCCGGGAGCTGAGCACCGAGACTCCATTTCTGCCACCTGTGCCCAGCCCCCCGGCCCCCACGGTCACCACAGTTCCCATAGGCCCCCCCTCCAGCACCCAAGCCAGCCCTTTGGTGAAGAAGGAGGCACCTCCCCCTCCCCGCCTCACGCCACAGCCTCAGCAGCTGCAGCCTGCACCCCCGCAGCCCCGGGCCCCACCCCAAGCACACGTGGGGCCCCCCCTGGGCACCTATCCCGGCCATCCCCCTGCCACCCACAACGGCCTGCACAGCCTCAGGTAAGGTCGGCCCCTTCAGCTGAAGGGAGGGTGGGGCGGGAGGACAGGCCCCCTACGGGGGAGAGCAGACCTGGGGCTGGTCCTGGGCCCTGAGGGGAGGGGGTGTCAGCCCTGGGGTCCACTTACTAACTTTGTCTTTCCTTTGTCTCCATGGCCTCTTCCCACCTCTTCCTCCTGCTATTGGTCACTTCACTCTGGTATCTCTCTCCCCCATTTCTCCCTCCCACCTCCCATCCTTCCCTCTAACCCCTCATCTCTCCCCCCATCTCCTCTTCTTCCTCACTGCCTCTGCTTCCACCCCCACTTCTCCCCCTCCCCATCTCTGTGTGATCTCTGATTCTGTCTTTCCACATCCCTTCTCCCCTCTCCTCATCATCCTCCTCCTCCCTCTGTCCCACCCTCTCCATCTCACCCCCCAGCAGGAGCAGCAGCGCCAGCAGTGCAGCCAGCCTCGGTCTCCCCAAGCACGTGGCACTGTCCCCCCACGGGCCAGGCCCGGCCCTGCCTCTGTCCATCTCCAACCTTGCTACCTCGCACTTTGCGCTCCGTTCCCAAGCCCAGCATCAGCACCACGCGGCGGCCATGTTTGCTGCCCCCCCCACGCTGCCCCCTCCCCCATCGCTCCCCACCAACAGCCTGGTTATCCCCGGACACCCAGCCGGTATGTCTCTGGGGAGCCCCACTGCGGAAACGGGAGTAGCAGGCAGCAAATGGGGGGGCCCTAAAATTGGGAGAGTTTGGGAAGGGATCAGAAGCTGAACTTTTAGGGCTGGAAAGTACCCTGCACATCTCATCTGACCCCCTCATTTGGAGAGTCAAGGAAATGGAGACCCAGAGAAGGGTGACCCAGTAGCCTCAGGGCAGGAACTGAGCCCTGCGCCCTCCAGTTCTGAATTCCATGATCTTTCCACCTCGGGACCCCCCTTTGCCCAGATAACTCTGCATTAAGTCTGCATTCTCACACACACACTCTCTCTATACATACATTCATATATACTCACACACTCAAACCGTGTGCACATACATGCTCACACATGCGTGTGCACATTTATACTCGTTCCTATCCATACACGCTTACATACACATGTACACATACTCGCCCGTGCTCATAGTCATACATATATACGCCCCCTCCCAGCAGTCAGAGGCCAGTGCTGGACTTTATTTTCTGACTAACTCTCAGGATCCCCTAAGGGTCAGAGAACCTGCTGGCCAGGGGCCGCTCCTCGCCCTGGGGTTGCCTGAGAAGAAAAGGTTCAGGGCAGCCCATTTCCCAAGTAAAAGTGTCAGGGAGTTTTCTGCCTTAGTGATGATGTGTCTTGGGAGGATAAACTAGTAATGTTTTGTCATCTTGGGGGGACATAAGGGGTGCCTGAATAGGCGGGGATTTGAGTTCCCGAGGGAAGTCAGGGTCCTTTCCCTAGGGAGGGGTATGGGAGGAAGCTTCGGAGTCAGAGGCACTTTGTTTCTTGGGGCAGACTGTCATCCCCAGAAGCCTTTTCTGCAGAAAGAGAAATCTCAAAAGGGGAGAGGTGCTTGTTGGGGAGCCCCTTCTGAGGCAAGGAGGAGCTTTGAAAGTTAGATTATCTTTTTATCCAGAAGAGATGGGGGATCCCAGGAGACTCTTCTCTACAATTGGGGAATTCAAAGAGAATCCTGTTGTCTGGGTCAGAATGTCAGGGAGAACCACCTACCGGGGTGAAACATAAGGAGGGAAGAGGGCAGCAGCCCCAACCCTAGACCCCACCCAGCAAAGTCACATCTGCCCGGTGTTGGAAGGGGCAGGATGTCCCTGCAGGGGCCGTGCGCCACTCCCTGCGTGACGCATGTCGATGGAAGCCCCTTCCTTGGGGTACCTTCTCTGGGCAGGGACACCGGGGAGCAGAAGGGGGTCGGGGAGCCCCCTCCCTTGCTGGTGGGGGAGGTCCCGGGGTGGGGGGCAGCAGGGAGTGGGGCGGGATGTCCGGGGGAGGGTAGCCCTTGTTTTCTGCTGGGATGACTCATGGTGTTCTCTCTTGCCTTTAGATACCAGCCTGTTGATTTCATTCAACCAACCAATCATGTATTGCCAGCCTCATTCGGGGATTCTGATTGGTACTTTGTCACAGGCATCCCTCATACCTCCACCCTTGAGTCCTCACGTAGAAAACACCCACAGCATGGCCTGCCGAATCAGGGAGTGCCAGGTGAATATCTGCCCCGCCCGCCCGCCGGCACTCACCGCCGACGCCTCTGTGTCTCTCTCTCTTTTTCTCTTGTAGATCACGAGCTGCTCAGGAAAGAGCTGAACACGCGTTTTCTGGTCCAGAGCTCGGAGCGGCCCGGGGCCTCAGGGGGCCCGGGCTCGCCACTGCGGGCGGAGTTCCATCAGCACCAACACACACACCAGCACATACACCAATACACATTCGCCCCCTTCCCTCCCGGCCCGGCCTCCACACCACCACTCCTCTCGCCCTCCGCACCCGCACCCGCCCCGGTGCGTAGCGCCAGTGGCCAGCTGGGGCCAGCCAAGGAAGGGAGGGCGGGCGGGGGCCTGGAGGGAGGGGGGACAGCCGGCTGGCGAGCCCACCCAGCCCGAGAGCCTGCCCCGACATAGAGACATGGGCTGCTGGCCTGAGAGCCAGGCCCTGACATAGAGACACAGGCCACTGTCCCGAGAGCCGGACCCCAACATAGAGACATGGGCCGCCGGCCCAAGAGCCGGGCCCCGACACAAGCTCAGGCTCACAGACATAGGCCACCAAGCGAGAGCCTGCCCCAACATAGGAGACACAGGCCTCTGGGCTAAGTCGGCCCAGCCTGGCCTGCCCAGTCCAAGAGCCAGGCTCCCACACACACCCAGGCACACAGACAGACAAGGCCACTGGACCCAGCCCACCCGGCCCAAGAGCCAGGCCCGACATAGAGACACAGGCCACCGGCCTGAGAGCCGGGCCCCAACACAAGCTCAGGCTCACAGACACAGCCCACCTGGCCCGAGAGCCTGCCCTGACATAGAGACACAGGCCACCAGCCCGAGAGCCGGGCCCTGACACAGGCTCAGGCACACAGACACAGGCCGCTGAGCAAGAGCCTGCCGCAACATAGAGACACAGGCCGCCAGCCTGAGAGCCGGGCCCCAACACAAGCTCAGGCTTACAGATGCAGGCCTCCAGGCTAAGTCAGCCCGGCCTGCCAATTCTGAGAGCCAGGCCCCAACACAGACTGCTAGGCCAAGCTGGCTCAGTGTGGACTAATCTGAGAGGCAGGCCCCAACAGAGGTTCAGGCATACAGACACAGGCCGCCAGGCCCGGCCTGCCCAGTCCGAGAGCCAGGCTCCAACACACGCCCAGGCACCCAGACAAACTAGGCCTCCGGGCTCCCACACAGACACAGGCCACCAGGCCCAGGCCAGGGCCTCTCTCATTCTAGCCTCTCTATCCCCCCTTCCCCCCCTCCCTGCTCAGGGCTCTTTCCTGCTGCTCCGCTCACACACTTTGCTTGCAGCCTGGTGCAGCGAGCAGACACACACACACAACACATTTTGTTGGGCAGGGCCTTAAATTTCAGTAAAATTTCTGTTCTTCCCCCCCCCCCCCCCCTTCTTGGTTTTCCTTCTTAGAGGCCCCTGCACACCCTTGGACTCTCTGAGGGTCTCTGTCTGTTAGTGGTACCAGGGAAATGCTCTCTCCTGCTGTCCCTGTGGCCTTGGGGCCCTGGGCAGTTCTGTGTGCACTCATGTCCTCATCAGCGTGTCCCCAGGCCTGGTCCTCAAGGCTGTCCCTTTGCTCCATCAGTGTATCCCTAGAGGGGCTCTTGGGAAGGTGATTTGGAGACTCCCGTATCTCCTCCTGTGCCTGTGGCCCAATTAAGATGGTTTTACCCGTCTCTGGGGCCAGTGGCTCGATCCCTTCTGCATCTGTCCATCTGTGTCTTTCACACGCCATTCCTATAGTTCCTTCCTTTTCCCCATGTCCATAACCTGAGGTTATGGTTCCCAGTCCCTTATATTCATAACCTAATATTTTTCTCAGCTACACACACACACACACACACACACACACACACTCACTCAGACATGTGTCCTTGACTTGGAAATTGTCAGATGTCCTTAAATGATGAGGTTCTCGTGACCCTGTATGTATCCTGAGGGCGTGCCGGCTCCTGCTTCCTCCTGTATGATGATGGGCCCTGCGTCTAGTGTGGGGAGGGTCAGAACTCTGGCTTTGAAACCAGGACCTCGATTCAGATTCTGGCTTTGCTTCTGAGCCTCGTAAAATGGAGAGGATTGGACTTGACGTCCTTTCCAGCTCTAAAATCTATGATCTTGGCACTGGTGGCTGCTAATAAGTCGGTTTTACTGTGACCATCCCTCCCCACACACACGTACGCAGAATGTTGTAACGGCCCGTGTTGTCAGTATTGCGGAATAATCCCGACTATCGCCCCACATGGGCTTCCGATCTCAGTCCTACCCACGGTTCCTGCCCGATGGGGATGAGTGAGAGAGGAAGGCCCACAATGTTGGCTTTCTCATCTGGCTTTGGGGGATATCCCAGAAGCAGAGAATCTCCTACAACTGGGGGTGCTTGGGCTTCCCGTGTCTGGCGTGGGTCCTTCCTGGGAAGTGGGAGGGCAGGGCTCAGAGAAAGCTCCCAGAGACCCCCCCTTCGAGATTGGCCTTGTGGGCCCCCTGCCTGCTCACTGAGAACATGTGGGGGGTGGGAGTGAGCGGATCGAGGGTGACATCTGTGCTGGGGGAGGGGCCTCATGCTTCCTTTCTTTTTCCTTCCAGTTTGACAAATACGCGCCCAAGCTGGACAGCCCCTACTTCCGACATTCCAACGTGAGTGTGAGTGTCCATCAGCCTCCAGAGACCTGTGTCCAATCTGTCTGCAGCCCCTGCCCCGGGGGGTTCATGCACTCTGACCCGGTCCTGTGTGTTTGCCGTCTTTGTCCCCTTCCCTTTGGGTCTGCCATCTTTGGGGTTTTGTTCTCTCAATAGTATTTGTCCAGTCACATAAAAAAAGAGTTTTCAGCATTCGTTTTGGCAAGACTTGGTGTTCCAAATTTTCCCCATGCCTCAGGACAGAAGGCAGGTTAAACACGTGCAGTCCTTTAAAATATATTTCCATATTTGTCATCACACAAGAAACACCCGCGGCTGCCATCTTTGTTCCTTGCCCTGCAGGGCCGTGTTTGCCCCATGTGGCGGCTGTTCTGTCTCTTCGGGCGTTATATTATCCACGGTTTATACCTTCATTACAATACACACACACATACACACAGTCGCCTGGCCCCCCAACACCACACTGTGGCCACATCTTCCCTTGTCTCTTTTTCAGGGACATGTGGCTTTATGGGGTGGGGGTCTCGTGGGTAAAAGACAACTAAAGCTTCTCAAGCTGGCCAGGGTAGAGACCCCCGGGCTTTATAGACCCCTGAGGTGCCTCCCTGTCACAGTTCTCTGAGTGGGCCAGGCTTTTCTAAATGGATCTAGCTTATCCAGGACCCACGGGGTCCCGCCAGACTGCTGCTGTTGGGGTCAGGGCTGGCCTCTGTGGCTCCCGCCCTCTGTGCCAGTCACTGTACCAATGGCCGGCCTCCCCATGCCCCCTCTGTGGCCATGATTGGGAGCTGGCAGTCTGGGTCCCTGCTGGAAGCAGCTGTCACCAGGCCCGGGGTGTGTGAGTGTGAGTGTGCAAGCACGTGGGCGTGGGTGTGACACTGGGAATCCTCCGTGCTGGTCCAAGGTGGGTCTGAGCAGGCTCCGGTGCTCGATGCCAGGAAGGGCGGCTCCGGCTTGTGTCTGGACCTCCTGGGAAGAATTGGAGCGGCCGCCAGCCCTCCCCCTGCCAACTTTTTCTTCAGCCAGTTTAGGAAAAGGAAGGAACAAGCATTTATTTTATTTTATTTTTATTTTTTTATTATAGTAACTTTTTATTGACAGAACCCATGCCTGGGTAATTTTTTTACAACATTATCCCTTACACTCACTTCTGTTCCGATTTTTCCCTCCCACCCTCCACCCCCTCCCCTAGATGGCAAGCAGTCCTATATATGTTGAATAAAGCATTTATTTTAAAGCACCTGCCACATTCCAGGATTGTGCTAAGCACTTCACACGCATAATCTCATGTGATTCAGCAGCCCGGCTGCTGTTGTAGGTGCTGGGATGATCTCTACTTTATAGTTGGGGAAACTGAGGCAGGCAGAGGGTCCCACAGCTAGGGAAGTGTGCAAGGTTGGATTAGAATCCAGGTCTCCCCAACTTTGTGCCCAGCACCTTAGTCACCAGCCACCCACCACCACCACCCCCATTGTCTCCTTAGGGATCCTGGAAGGGTGGGTCCGACAGCTGGGTTTGCTTTTGTTCCCTTGGAGGCACAGCCTGGGGGTTTGTGGCCTGACCACCAGGTCTGTCCCCTGCTTCTGTCCTCCCAGCGTGCTTGTCTGACTGTGACCTAAACCAGAATTCTCTTCTCTTCTTGTCTTTACAGTTCTTTCCATCCTACCCTCCTGCCATGCCCGGGATGGCCCCCTTGCTTGCCCACTCAGGCCCCTTTGGGTCCCTACAGGGAGCCTTCCAGCCCAAGGTACCAGATGCCCTGGGGGCGGGAGAGAGGGAGGGCAGGGGTGTGTCCCGGGTGCCTGTGCCCACGAGGCTGCATGCAGCCCAACTGGACACCCCCTCTGGGCCAGCCGCTAGTCAGCTCCTTCCTGCCCTCCCCGAGAGTGGGGGAGTCTGGCATACACCTCCCCCCTCCGCTGCGACCCGAGGGTGTGGGGGACTCTGAGCTACCATCGGAGTGAGTTTCTAGGAAATGAGTCCTCTCCACTTCCAGCTGTCTGTCACCTCTCTTTGTTGTGATGCTGCCCCTCCTGCCTGCTGTCCCCTGGGCATCAGTCCCTCCCCAAGCTCCCAGCCGTGGGCTTTGTTCTGGTGCCCGTAGGCTCTGAGAAGCGCAGAAGGCTGGCGCGGATGCCTCGGAGTCAGGGAAGTGTCCAGGAAGCGCCCTGGGGGGTCCGTGTCCGGAGGGGGAGAGAGCCCCTCCCCCCCCAGGAGAACACTTTTCCCTCTGGCGTTGTTGGACAGCTTAAACTGAGGTCAAGCTACCAGAAAGTGGGGATGGACCTCAGGCCTTGCACCATCTTTCTTACTCCCCCGCCCCAAACCTCACTGCTCCAGCAGGCCCCAAGCTCTCCAGCGTGAAGGAGGAAGTGAGGGTTGCATTCTGGCTTTGCCAGAAGGGAATCCAGACCAGAAGCCTCCCGCGCTTTTAGAACTTGCACCCCCCTTTATTCAGAAGCCTTTGTCCTCCCTGGGCTGTCCGAGGTCCTCCCCCTGCTTCCCGGGCAGCCAGTGGGATGGACACGGAGCAGTCGGACAGAGCTGTAGAGATCTAAGCGGCTCGCGCCCTATCTGCAAGGGGATCAGGAGGGTGATGGCAGCTGCCCCACTTGTGACCGGGGAGCCACCTTTCCGGACCCCGTTGCCCATCTCTCACATCCCTGTGGTGAGCTAAGACAGAAGGCGTCAACCTTGTGAAGAGCGGTCCCCCAGCTGTTGTCTCCCGTGCTGTGAGATGGGGCAGAGGGCATCACATCCATAGACACTGGGGAAGCGGAGGCTGTGCACCAGCAGGACCCAGGCCGCTTGGCTGCGGTTCTTACTGCCTTTTTCTGCGTGAGAAGTCGGAAGCAGATACTGCCTCAGCCCACTTGCCTTGCCCTGCCGGGCCCTTCTGTGCTGTTCCGCGGGGCTTGGAAACCCTCCTGAGTCAGACCCAGTCCTGGGCGATTGATGGGCCAAGCACCCTGTGAGGCAGCCGGAGCCGAGCAGTGGTGGCTTGGGGGGGCAGGAGGAAGAGCAGCCTTGGAGGCCTTCCTTAAGTCGGACAGGGGGGATCGGAGCAGCGGGCTTGGGAAGGGCCCGGGTGCCAGAGTCCCCGGCAGGAATGGGGGGGTCTGCTCCCAAAAGACCCCCTTGAACGTTGGACCCGCGGCAGTGCTGGCAACAGCCACAGACACTGAAGCTTCTCATCCACCACTTGGAAGTCTCAGGACCCCAAAAGAGAGAAGGGAGCCCCAGGCTGCTGAGTCCCCCCGCCCTGGGCAGGCTGCCTCTGGGGACCGAGGCCCTCTCCTCTGACTGGCTCTGGAGATGCCCCAGCTCTGCTCATGGGCTCACAGCCCTGGGCGGGCAGGAAATGCTTCTTCCCTAGGGGGCTGATCCTTAGGAAGGAAGGTGGGAGAGCTAGTCCTGGCTGAGCTCCCCGTCCCTGCTCCCCTGGCTTCGGGCCCAGGGTCACTGGCTCCTCTCCTTGGTCCAGCGACTAGCTCTCTCTGGAGGGGAGAGGGATCCCAGAGCCGGGCCGTTGGGGAGGGCTTCCCGGAGGAGGAGGCACTCCAGCCCCAGACTGGAGAGGGAGGACATTCCCCATCGGATTGTGGGCTCCAACCCGGCCCAGGCTCATCACCATGTCTGATTTTAGTTACTGTGCACTGTGGGAGCTGACCCGAATGTACAGCGTAGGCAGGGCCTCCCTTTGACCAGCTCCCCCCTGACTTGGCTCCTCTCTTTTTTCTCTCGATCCCAGACATCAAACCCCATCGACGTGGCAAGTCGGCCGAGCGCCGTCCATCACACCCTCCTGCAGAAGACCCCGGGGGTAGGTATCGGCTCTCTTTGGGGCTCTCAGCACGGGGCGGGTCCCCTGTTCTTTGGGGGAGAAGAAAACCCCTTTTCCCTGAAGCCCCCACAGATTCTTCCGTCTCCTGCCCCTGAGATGAGACCATCTCGGGTTAAATGAAATGTCAGGGAGGGTGGGAGGGTAGCGGGGCCCCCAGCTCCTCCCGCCTTTGGCTGTGCGGCCTCCAGAGCAGCGAGCCCCTGGACTCTGACCCCTTCCCACTTTCCCTGTGCATGGGCAGCCCCCGTCCAAGGAGACCAGCAGTGATAATGATCTGTTACCTCTCTGTTGGTCACAGGTGTCTGACCCCTACCGGACACAGGTCAGGGTAAGTAAGGGGAAGAGAGACACAGAGGGAGGAGGGGGAGCTGGCGTTCGGCCGGGAGACCCTTCAGTCATGGGAGGGCAGTGTTGCCGACATGGGCTGGATCCCTTTAATGGCTGGGCCTGAGCCTCCAGCACCGTCTCTGGAGGCAGCTGCTTCCCCCAGACCCCCAGCCTCCCACGGAGGGGGAGGAGGAGGGGGAGGGACGAGACCGGGGCTCCCAGTGCTTGTAGCCGACGGCTTCTGTCCCGCTGCAGAAACCAGGAAAGTGGTGCGCCGTGCACGTGCAGATCGCCTGGCAGATCTACCATCACCAGCAGAAGATCAAGGTGAGCTTCTGCCTCCTTCCCCGCCTCAGGCGCTGAAACTGCCATGACCCCACAAAGGGTCTCTGTCTGTGTGGGTGTATGGGAGGGGGGGAGCAGGTAGCTCTAATTGAGCACCTGCAGTGTGCGGGCTTGGACAACCTGGACCCGAGCAAGGTTTCGGCCTGTGAAGAGCCATCCCAAGCCAGCCAAGCAAACCCCAGAGATAGATGGATGGTTACAAGAATACAAGGCTAGAAGAGTCCAGCCTTTTTCAAAAAACCATCCTTTTGTCAATCTCCTGTAAATTTTTCCTCCTCCTTGACTCAGCGAGCCTTCCTGCTCCCAGAGGAGATTTTGTTGTTTTGGGGTTGGGAAGGAGCCGCTCAGCAAAAGCTATGACATGTCAGCCTTTTCTGTCGACCTGTGCCGCCAGTATTCCACAGCCATAGGCCCCCTCTCCCCCCCCCCCAAAAAAAAGGAAGCTCTTTAGGACTGGTTGCACCAAGGAGCCATGGAGGAGGGGATGGGGGAGGTTGGAGACCTGCTTCTGGAGTAGGGATGGCAAAGAAAGCTCAGTCTGCAGGGGCAGGGCGGGCTGGCCAAGACAGCCAGGTAAAGATGGACCTTCGAGGAGAGGAAGGGGGACAGGAACACCTTGGAAACTGTTTTCTCATCAGTCTAAAAGTGTCATCAAACACCTCTTCTCTCCCCCCCCCCCCCTTTGCATCCTCCATTGAGAGTGAGGGGGTTGGGGCTTGGAAGGAAGGGAGAGCAGCAGAGAGGGCCGGGCGCAGATCGGATTGCTGCCGTGTGTGATTTAGAACCTGTTTGTCTTTGCAGCAGATGCACCTGGATCCCCACAAGCTGGAAATCGGTGGCAAACTGGACCTCTTTAGCCGGCCCCCCGCCCCTGGGGTGTTCCCTGGGTTCCATTACCCCCAGGACCTGGCCAGACCACTTTTCTCAACCACAGGTAAGAGACCCCAGGCTCTGTGTTTCTGCTGCTCCCCTTGCCTGTGTTGTAGCCCAGACCTGGATGGAGAGCTCGGGGGAGTGGGTCAAGAAAAGTGATGTATTTGAATTTGTTCTGGTCAGCCCCCTTCCCATCAGAAAGTCACCGTGAAAAACTCAGGGAAACGTGTTTTTGTTTGTTGGTCTGAGGGGCCATGTGGGAAGGTTGACGGTGGCGTTCCAGTGAGTGATGAAAGGGACCAGAGGTCATTGCCTGGGAGCACTGCCCAGCTGACTGCAGAGCACCGGTCACTCAGGAGTGGCCGGAGGCTTGTTGTTTGGCCATCTCTGAGACCCTGAGCCTCCTGAATGGGAGGGGCTCTGCGCATTTAGCCTGGCTTGGATGTCTTTCACCTCAGCACATGTTTGGGGGTGTGGGGCTGGACCCGGCCCCTTGGCCAAGGGTTTCTCTGGGCCCAGACTGAGGCAGGAGGGAGCAGCCCATCTTTGGCCCAGCAGCCAGAGCCCAGCTGGAGGCAGAAGCAGCTGAAAGGTCAAACGGCTCGGTGCCAGCTGCGGAGCCGGCCAAGGGAGCTGCTGAGATCACTCCGTTTCTCAGTGCTGAGAGCCTGAGGCAGCCAAAGCTTTTATTTAGCTGGTGTCCTTCCTGGGCAGGGGGCCGGCCTCAAGAAGCAGGGGGCCACCTACCATGCAGACAAACCCATCAGCTCCCAGCCTGAACCTGCAGAGAAGCAGGGAGGCCATGGGGAGAAGCCGGAGCCCACAGCAGGAACTTGGAGGCTCTACCGGGGCTTGGCGGAGACCTGGGCTTGGCAGTGATGGTCGGGGTTCCCAGGCCGGTGTGCCAGCAGAGACAGGACCCCGTCCCAGGGCTCATGGGGCAGAGGGATAACGAGGAGGGGAAGCCCATGGAAGAGATTATTTTGCCACTAGAATTGTCCCCAATGGACACTTGGGACTCCCTCCCTGGGGTGAGAGGGAAGCCGTGACCACATGCCGCCAAGACAAGATGGTCCCTGGGGCTCCACAGTGCCAGTCTTTGAGTAAAAATCCAGGTGCGACGGGCAGGGCCTGGAGTCAGGCGGGCGGGAGTTCACAATGGCCACCTACTAGCTGGGTGACCTCCGGCGAGCCGCTTAGCCCTGTTTCTTACCCTTAAAAAGATGAAAAATATCTGTTTCCCAGGGTGGTTGTGAGGATCAAGTGAGATATTTGTTGTTGGCTTTTTGTTTTTGTAGTTTTTGCTGAGGTAATTGGGGTTAAGTGACTTGGCCAGGGTCACACAGCCAGGAGGTGTTAAGTGTCTGAGGCCAGATTGAACTCGGGTCCTCCTGGCTCTATCCACTCCCCCAATTGGCTGCCCCCTCAAATGGGATGTTTATAAAGTGCTGGCCCACCTCCCGGCCCAGAGTAAGACTCTATGAGTGGTAGCTGTCGTCATTCTTGTTTATACACGACTACGGGCAAGTTGTGGGAGCAGAAGGTTCTGAGTTAGAAAGGGCCTGAGAGAGGGTTCTCATTTTACAGATGGGGAGACTGAGGTTACCCAGAGGTCAAGTGATGGGACGCTTCCTGCCAACCTCAGTTTCCTTATCTGTGAAATGGGAGCCACATTGACCTTGCTTACACACCTTTGGCAAGCCTTGAAGTACCACTTATCTGGGAGCTGTTGTTCAAGTCTAAGCAAGTGCTTGTGTGCGTGTGCCAGGAACCCCCCGGAGCAGGAGATCTGGGAGCAATGTGGTCAGGAGCAGCCAGTCAGCAAACCTGGGGCGACAGAGCAGGGGACTCGGCTGCAGCCGTGCCTGTGTCTGGGGCTGGTGGGTGTCTGAGAGAGAGAAATGGAGGGGGGGAGAGAGACAGACGGGGGGAAAGCAAGGAGAAAGAGAAGGAGGGGACACGGACCCACACACAGGAGAGAGATTTGGACGACTGAAAGAGCTGGGTGGTGTGGGGCTGTTCCCTGAGTCTCGGGCTCCTCGTCTGCACAAGGAGGGAGGTTCAGCCCGGTTCAGGGCGGTGAGCGCTCGCTCTCTGGGCACACCAGGGAACAGCGGGGAGAGCGGCTCGGAGGCTCTCCAGGCTCTTTTCACTTTCTCACGTGTTTGGCAAATTTACCCCCTGCCTGTTTCCCTGCCATTACTAATGAGAGGTTCTCAAAGGTCTCGCCTAGCTTTGGGATTCTATTGTTTTGTGCTCAGAGGAGAAACCTTTCCAGAGCCCTCCCCTCAGTGACGGGAGGGGAGGGGAGCAGCAGGGACTCTTTCTGAGGATGCAGGAAGACAGAAATCCCGGTCACAAGCTCCAAGGGTTGGGGGAGATGGCTCTAAGTGCCCACAGCACAGAGCCTCCGAGGTCTCCCAGCTGCCCAAAGAAAGGAGTGTCTTTCCCCTCCTCACTTTCTTACCTTTTGTCAATCTCTCTCTGTATCTATCTCCTCTCTTTTCTCCCTCTATCTTTGTCCCTTTCTGTTTCTTTCTTTTCCTCTGCCTTTCTTTTTCTCCTCTCTCTTCCCCCTTCCTTCTCTCTGTCTCTCTCCTCTATCTTTCCTCCCTCTTCCTTCTCTCTTTGTGTCTCTCCTTTCTTTCTCCCTCTGTCCATCTTTATCCCTTTTCTCTTTCCCTCTCTCTCCCTCTGCCTTTATCGCTTTTTCTTTCTCCCTCCCTCCCCCCCCCTTTCTGTCTCTGTCCTCCTTCCTCTCCCTCTCTCTCCCCTCCCTCCCATGATTTTTTTAAAGCTAATTTTGCACCTCATAAAGTGAGGGACCAGAATTCTGCTCTGGGTCCGATTCCCATCGTAGGGAAGACTGTGGGGTGGGCGCACTGAGAGCCGTGGGGCTGCCCCAGCTTAGACTTCATGATTTTTTAAAGAGAGAGCAGACCAGTGCTGGTGCACAGCCTGAGCTTTCGGGGTATTCTCCAGAGCACTGTCATTAATACAAGACTGCAGGCAAGTTGTAGAAGCACAAGGTCATGAGTTAGAAAGGGCCTGAGAGAGGATTCTAACCCAGCCCTCTCGTGTTACAGATGAGAAACATGGACTCCAGATCTCTGGGAGGATGGGAAGTTTTTGTGTCTAGGGAAAAGCCTAAGCTTCCTTCCAGCTTTAGTTGTAGGGTCCTATGAATGAAGAAGGAGTCCCTGATCCTGGAAGGGTCAACCCCATTGCTCAAGGTAGACAAGGAAGACATGCCCTGCAGGGACAAAAACGGCTAGGCAGAGTGGCTGAAGTTCTTATTATTTTGCCCTTCTGCTCTGCCAAGAAAAGGGGTTTGGGGCTGAAGAAGATGAGGGAGTTCACTCCATCAAGAAAAATGATAATGTAGATAAGCAGAGAAACAGAAAGAAACCCAGCTCATGTGATGTGCCATTGCACCCAGTATTGGAAGAAAAGTGACCTTGTTACGTCTTCTCCACAAGACAATGGAGAACAGCCTGCTTGAGCTCTGGAAAGAGGCGGGTGTCCTGGTTTCCAAAATAGGGAAAAAAACGGAATCTCCCAACTATGGACCAGTAGCCTCCCCTCTATACCAGATATTGTTAAAAGGCTGATTAGTGAGCTTCCAGAGAAGAGGAGCAGCAGTCACAGTCGGTGTGGCTGCATCAGGAAAGGGCCAGGGCCATGCTGGACGTTTGATTGTCCTGGGAACGAGGTGCTGCTGTTAGTCCCCTTCCTACAGATGAGGAGCTGAGGCAACGGGTTTAAATGGGTTGCCCAGGAGAATACTGCTACATGTCCTCGGCTGGACTTGAACTTGGACCTTCCTGACTCTGGTCGTGGGCCACTAGGTACCCCAGAATGCAGTCCAGATAACTATAAAGCCTTTCAGGAAGAAGTGTATGGCCTTACATTTAGGCTGTCACGTCTAGATGGCAGCTCATCTGAGAAATAATGGGGGTGTCCGTTTACTGCCGGCTCAGTGGGAGTCCAGAGTAGGAGGTGGCTGCCGGGAAAATCACCTTGGATCAAATTAAAAGAGGGATGGGGCTGGGGTGGGGAGGGGGATTGATTAATCTTTTTAAATTTATTTATTTTCAATATACGTTGTTTTCTGAATCCTGTTGGGAGAGAAAAATCAGAACAAAAGGGAGATAACCATGGGAGAGATTTTTTTACAAAAGTGAACACAGCATGTGTTGATTTACATTCAGTCTCCATATTCTTTTTCTGGATGCAGATGGCATTTTCTGTCCAAAGTCTACTGGGATTGCTTTGAACATTAATTTATTTTTAACAAAGTTGTGCGGGTGTTTGGTTTCCCAGTGGGTCCTCCTTCCGCGTAGCACCTCCACTTTGCAGATGTTGTTTCATTTGCTCCTCAGCCGATGCAGGAGTCCACAGCTGGCAGTTTGTCCCAGGGCCAGACCCTCTGACTGCACAGACCAAAAGGCCCGTGAGGGCCCTTCTCGCTCCCAATGGCGGCTCCCAGAGGTCCTGGGACACCCCAGGGTGACAGCCTCTGATTGGAGCCCTCCTCTTCCTCTCCCCTCCCTAGGTGCTGCCCATGCAGCCGCCGCGCCGTTTGGCCCCTCACCCCATCACAGCAGCTTCCTACCTGCCGGCCACCTGACAGGTGAGTGATGTGGGTGAGCCGGGGAGAACAGAGAGAGGTGAGGGCAGTGAGGGGGTGGGAGAGGAGGGAGCAGGGGTCCCGCCAGGGCCACAGGGAGGCCCAGGACGTGCTGACCACCCTCCGGCAGCTCCCAAGGACCTGCCCAAAAGCTCAAGTGCACCCTCCCTCTCACAGAGCCCAGCTGGGCCTGCGAGGCATTTGGGCCCTCCTAGAGGGCAGGAGCATCAGTGCTGAAGACAGTACAGAATCAAAGGGGCCTGGGGGTCTCCTGGAGGCCTGGGAGGCTCTGCTGCTGCAGCACACATGGAATGGGAAGTGGGGAGAGCGAGGAAGTGACTGAGCAGCCTAGAGCCTGGCCAGGCCTTTTGGTTCCCAGCCGGACTGGGTGGGCGGGCCCTGAATCCCCCCTCACCCGCCCCCTTTGCCTCTGCAGACCCCTTCAGCAGGTCCAACACCTTCAGCGGCCTCGGCAACCTGGGGAGCAATGCCTTTGGAGGCCTGGGCAGCCATGCCCTGGGTAACTATGGGCATGGGAGAGGGAATCGGGTCCCCGCTCTGGGCTTGTCAGGAGGTAGAGGCAAGGGAGTGTTTACAGGTGTGCAAAGCACTTACGTAAAAAATCCAGAATCACCCCCCGCTGTGGGGACAGAGCCGAGTGATGGGGACAAACCACCAGGGGGCCAGAGGGTGGCCAGCAAAAGTTCCCACAATTTGAGCATCTCCCCCCCCATGGGTCCCAGATCTGCAGATGGAAGGGACTTCTGAGGGCATCGGGTCCTGCCCACCCATTTTACAGATGAGAAAACTGAGGTCTGAGGAGCCCAAGTGAAGTGACTTGCAGAGTCCCCTGGGACAGGGAGGGGATTTGGCCCCAGATGCATCCATTGTCGGGGGGGCTAGGGGGGTGGAGGGTGTTGAGCTAGACACTGTTGAGGCCTTTCTTCTGGGAGCTCTCATCTGTTTCCTCTGCATGGGGGGGAGCTCCCCCCCCCCCCAGCCTGCATCATCACTCCTAGCAAGGCCCCCTGGGCCCTTCTTGGCTTCACGACTGACCTGTGGCCCTTCTCTTACCCAGCTCACAACAGCATCTTTGCTCACAAGGAAGCCCCGGCCCTGCAGAGCTTTAACAACCCCCACGAGCCCTGGAACCGGCTCCACCGCACGCCGCCCTCCTTCCCAACTCCTCCTCAGTGGCCCAAGCCCGGGGACCCCGAGCGCAGCTCATCCCTGAACAACCACGACCGAGACCGGGACCCCGAGAAGGGCAAAGAGGAGCGTGATCGGTGAGTGGCTACTCCGGGCCGGAGCCGGGGGCCCCTGCCCACCCACCCCCACTCCTGGCAAGCCCAGGAGAGCGTGGCCAGAGGGGAAGCCACTGGTCGTCGCATCCACCCCTTAGGGCCAGAGGGGGGTTCTCGGCCTCGGCCCTGCCAGTGCCCGGCTCCTGGGCTGGCGCCTTAGAGGGCAGAAAAGCCACGGGGCTTCGCTCTAAAGCTGCAGGAGTCCCCAGAGGCCCCTTCCTGGGACCCTCTGGGACCTGAGACGAGTGACTCGCACGTGGCCACGCAAGAGGGGGCGGCTGGGATCTCCGGAGGAGGGAGGGGTTGGGGAGCACGGCGAGTTTATTGGAGGGCCAGAGGGCGGGCTGAGAGGAAGGTGCCGGAGCTTCTGAACGCTCAGTCCCAAGGCAGAGAGCCCCGGTGCAGGAGGAAGTCGGGGCGTGTTGGGGAGGGGGGCACAGTTCTCTGTCACTAGGGCCCCTCCCCACGCAGAGAAAGGCTAGAGCCTGCTTGGCCTGAGTAGGGAGGACGCCATGGCCTTGAGCTCCTCCTCCAGGACAGTTTTGGGAGGTCAGAGAGCACCAAAAAAGCGTCCCATGAGGGGCAAATGACCGGGACTAAGAGCAATGAGGCTGCTCTGCCCAGACAGGAGAGGCAGGTTCAGAAAGGAGGCTTTGGGAGGTTCTGGAGGAGAGAATCGCGTTTAGGGTTAGGAGAAAGCCTTGAATGTCAAGAGGGAGGTTTGTAGATCAGTCAGCAAGCACTTATTAAGCTCCTATTGTATGCCAAGACTGGGCCTACAGAGGCACAAATGAAATGGTCCTTGCCCTTAAGGGGCACTTACAGCCTATCAGAGAATAGGACGGGGACACAGAGCAAAGCAGAATGGGCACTAATAGGACTGGGGGGAGGGAGCGTTAGGGGAAGCTGAGGAAATAGTGCAAAGTTTCACAGAAGCAGATTCTGGGAGCCAGGGCGCGGTGGGCACGAGGCTGGACCTCATGTGGAAGGTGGGGGGGAGCAGACCTGGGCATTGGAGAGAACCTCTGGCGGCTGCTCCATGGGCCAGAGGAGGTGGGGAGGGGTACAAGTAATGCTCAGGGCTGGGACCCTGGTGCCTGGGAGCCTCCATGGCAGCAACAAAGGAGGCTGGGATGGGATGGTTTGGAGAGAGGGCGACCGTGGGACATCCGGGTGCACAGGGAGCTCAGGTCGGGCCACAAGTCATAGCTGAGCTGCAGAATTGGGAGCTCTTTGTCTAGAGGTCACGGTCAAAGCCCTGAGGGTGAATGAGGTCCCTGAGAAGGAAGTTAGAAGTGGGGCCTCTGGCTCCCACTGAGAAGCAGAGGCAGAGTCCTTGGGCAGCCTGGGCTCGGACTGGCCCTGGCCAGGGCACTTCGCTTTGATGGAGTGTCTGCCGTCCCAGGAACTGCCTGGGCCTTTGATAAGGCCGGGGGTCCGGACCCAAAGGTGGGAGGTTTTCTAACCTAAGATTATGTCAGTAATGCAGAGAGATGGAGGAAAGGAGGCCTGAGAAAAGTTCTGGACTTGGTTGTTGCCTGGTAGAGAGAGAGCTGAGAGGCCCAAATCCTTCCTGGGGGAAGGGGGGGTTTCCACAGCCCCCCCCCCCGAAGCCCCAGCCTGGCTCCCCATCAGGGAGAGGATCGGAGCCGCTGATCTTTGAGGACTTGGCGAGCCTCCCCTTTCCTCGGGGCCACCAGCAGGGCAGGTTCTGCTGGACGAGTTGTGGCCCAGGAGAAGGGGACAAACCCACGGGGAGGCGGAGGCCCAGGCGGGGCTGGGTGTGGAACCCTTGGCCGAGGGACTGCGTCCCGATGGTGGGCTTCCATTTGTGGTCAGTGTCTTCCCATTATGCCTCAAGGTCATACCGGCGAGGAAAGGAAATAAGCTTTAAGTGCCTACTTGGTGCTGGGCACTGTGCCAGTCCCTTGGCTAATGGGGCCTCATTTGATAACCACAACAACCTGGAAGGTGGAAGGTGTTGGGGTCCCCGTTTTACATTGTGGGAAACTGAGGCAGAATGATTTTGTGCGCTGTCCCAGGATTGCAGAGTGAGGAAGTGCCTTGAGGCTAGATTTGAACTTGGGGTTTGCTGATTCCAGACCCAGGGCTCTACCTGTCGCCCCACCTGACTAAAGTCGGACCCTTCCTTCCGCCTGCGAGTAGAGGAGAGAGGGATGGAGACGACTTGGAAAGGGAGAGGGCTTTGAAGGGCTGTTGTGGGGAAGGGAGATCGGGGCTTGCTCTTTCTGGTCCTGAGGGTGAGAGGAGGAGTGAGAGTTGGGGGCTAAAAGGAAAAGGTTCCCATGAGGCTCGGAGCCCTCCGGGAGTGGCCAGAGCTGTCCAGGAGTGGCCAGGGTCCTCTTCTCCCCTCCTCAGGGAGGTCCCAGAGGCGTGGGGGAGGAGCAACACTAGCTCGGGAGGGCCTTTGCCTCCCGGCACCCAAACGTTATCTGGAGGCTTCTGGGGGAGGTGAGTCTGTGGCAGAGCCTGAGTATCTTGAGAAAAGTTGAGGGGCAAAGTTCAGAGCCTGCGTGTGGGAGCAAGCCCGGGCTTCCCTGAGGAGGGGCCGTCCCCAAGAACCACTGCGCCAGGGGCCGGGGGGGCCGGTGTCCGGCCCTAGCCAGATGTTTGTTTCCCCAGGGACATCATGGAGAAAAGCCGCCATTCTAACCGCTCCTCCCCGGCCTCGGCGCCCGTGACCCATCAGATCAGCAACCTCATCCGCAGCAACAGCCAGACCTCCATGGAGCCCTCCCGGCCGGCCGGCCTGGGCGAGAGGGAGCCTCCCGACCGGCTCCGCGACGCCCCGCTGCCGGAGCATAAGGTCAAGGAGAGCCGCTCGCCGCTCAAGGAGGGCCTGGAGAAGCAGCCCCCCGAGGACAGCGGGAAGCCCCTCATCCAGTCCGTGTCCCCCTACAGCAAGCCCAGCCTCAGCGAGAGCCTCAAGCTGAGCGGCCTCGTCACCGCCAAGGAGCTGGAGCGCAACCCGGAGCCGCTGAGCGACCTCTCCAAGCTCAAGAATGACGTCAAGGTCAAGGAGGAGCGCAAGGAGGACGGAGACGTGCTGGTGGTGGGGGCGGAGCCCTCGCGGGAGCCCGCCGCGGCACCCTCCCTGCACGGGCTGCCCCTGGCCCACTCGATGGCCACTTCGGTGCCCCTGGCCATGGGGGGCGTGCACCCCATGGGCGGCGTGAACGTGCTGGACCGCTCGCGCGTGATGACGCCGCTCATGGGCATGAGCCCCCTGACGGGGCGGGAGAGGCTCCCCCACCCGGGCTTCTCGTGGGATCCGCTCCGCGACCCCCTGCGGGACACCTACCGCAGCCTGGACCTGCACCGCCGCATGGACCTGCAGCTGCGCTCGGACCCCCTGCACCGCCTGCCCGCGGGCTCCGGCTTCTACGACCACGAGCGCCCCTACCGGGACCGCGAGCCCCACGACTACACGCCCGAGAGCCTGCTGGAGGCCCGGCGGGAGCAGCAAGAGCGGGAGCGCCTGCAGCTGCGCGAGGAGCTGGAGCGGGCCCGAGCGCACCACCTGCACCCGCCACCCATGGACGGGCACCTGGCGCACGTGCCCTCCTTCATGCCCCACCTGGGCGGGATGCACTACCCCAGACTGAGCCCGTCCGCCACTGCCCTGCACAACGGGATCCTCACCAGGACCCCCCCCACCGCGGCGCTGAGCGCCCCGCCCCCCCTGGTGCCCGCCAGCGGCGCCCGGCCCCCCTCCCCACGCAGGACTACGCCCCTCACAAACTCTGAGGCCAGGGACTACTCCCCCTCCCGGAACCCCAAAGAAGTCGAGGCGCGGTAGTCCCCCTCCCCCACCGAGAATTTTAAAACTCCTGTACATAAACAGAATCTTTTACAAAATGCACTGCTGTAAACTTTTTTTTTTTTTTTGTAAATTTGTAGAACTTTAAGCACAGTTCCATAAATCCTGGGGGTTATACAAACTTTTCAACACAAAGGTTGTGTAGCAGGGGAATTTAATATATAGCAGATTCTGGTGATTTTGGGGTTCATGCACAGAAATGGCTTATTCAAAAAACAAAAAAAAAAAATTGTTTGTACATTTTTTTTCCCAAATGTGAGAAGCGTTTTTGATGCATTTGTATTTTTTTTTTAATTTTGTGCTCTTGACTCGCTTTAAAAAAAAAAAAAAGAGACTGGCTTTTTTTGTTCTTAGTTCGATTTGCCGTTTAAAGTCCTCAGCTTATTACTGAGATTATTCCCAGGGTTTCTTAAAGTCTTATTTATGGAGAAAACTGTTATTTCATACAGCGCACTGTGAGGCTCCCAGACGAGACCACCCGGTCCTTCCCTCCCCTTGGTACTTTGGAACCGAAGTTACAGATATATATTAAAATAATTATTAATAATAATAATGTACAAAACTGTTTGTTTTTTGCCTTATTATATTATGCAGAAATTTAAGAGGGATTTTTGACTTCTTGTTTAAAAAAAAAACACCAAGGAAACAATTGTAAATATCCTGTTAATATATATGTAAAACATTAAATTCTTAACATAAGTAGACTTTATAAAGAAAAACGGTTTCTAGAACCACTCTGGTTCATAACATGGTTACAGAGCTCCTCTGCCGTCAGGCGGGAACAGTTTCTAGAGATAAATCAAGGTGGCATCTATATACTTCAACTATGCAAGAGCCCCAGGACAGGTGGCGTTGGGTGGTGGGCGGCGGGAGGGGACTTTCCAAAAGCGAGGCGCCACCCACCCCCATTTCCAGCTTGTCGCTTTGGAAAGAGAACGGGAAAGGACACGTCCTGGGAAGAGAGAGTTGGCTCCTGACACGGACACGGGCCGTGTGGGTCCGGAAGGGATAGCGTAGAACACAGGGGGACACCCCGGGCAGGGTTTGGGGCGTCCTTGCGGCAGGAGGGACTGGCGGTCTCCGGGGCCAGCAGGAACAATTTTCCATGGACCTTTATGCTAATTGTGCAGTGTTCTTACTGGGATCAGTAAACGAGACGAGTAGAATATTAGGAGTACTAAAAAAAAGAAAAAGTCTACTGGTTGATTTTTTTTTTTTTTTCTAATTAAAAGACAGAAGAAATTCTGCTATATTCTCTCTAGTACATGAAGACCATCAGCCGATGTTTGTTTCTGTGTGGTCCTTTGGCCGTGGCCTCTGTGGTATGACTTGGTTTTGGTTTCCAGTTTTACTTTCGTGCATATATATATAAATATACACATACATATATATATGTCACCATGTTTTCCTCGCTGTACACCTTCCTTATGTGTTTATTTTCCGATGCCCATGTTTTATATAGACATATCTCTATCCCGGGGGCTTTGCCCTCGTTAATTCTACCATTCACTGCTGTTTTCTTTCCTCAACGCTGTATTCTCCATCCCCATCCTTCCCTCACAGCCCCCTGTAATTTTAAACTTTTCGTTTCCTTGTAGATCAATGAAGATAAATACAACATTGATTTTGGATGAAAAGATGGTTGAGTGTTTCTGTGTCTTAGCTTAGGTCTGGTTCACCCTGAGGCTAATGGCTTATCGACAAAGGTGCTCAGCCAGAGCTTTTCGGGGTGGGGGCAGTGGGGGATGTGGGTGGGCGGCCTTCACGGGACCCCGACACGTTACACACCAAGAAAACCTCAGTGAATGAGGTTCATTGGGAAGGTTGGGTAGCGCCCCAGGGGAGGTTCAGCAGACCCCAGGAAAGGAAAGGTCTCATTGCCTTCTCGCTGATGTTCATGTAGCACGTCCAAAAGTGGACTTAAAGTTCAGCTCCCAAATTCCCAACTTAAATATCCAGTCCCCTTCACCATGAACCCCCCCAAATAGGGATTCTTAACCTGGGATCCATGAACTTTAAAAAATATTTATATTTGAGTTGTAGATATGATTTTTCCTTGCGCTTTACACATGGCTCCCTCAGAGCATCCAAGGGATGCAAAAAACAAGATCCCCACCATCCAGGGACCTCCTGTGCACGACCCCAAAGGATGATGGGCCCTCTTCCACCGGGCAGGGTGACGTCCTTCACAGCAGCAAGACCTGAAGCTAGGCGCCAACCCTTGGGACTTGCCTTGATTTGTAGATTTTTCAGAAAACCAGATGGAGTTTCCTATCAGGAACAGTATGAACAGAAAGATAAAAGATCAGAGTTAGAACTGGAAAGAACATTAAAAAGAGCATCTGGTCCACCCCCATCCCTCCTAATTCTCATTTAACAGGAAACAGGCTGAGAAAAATGACCTGAAGTCACAGAGCTAGTAAGAACTCAAACTCATGCTCCCAATTAAGTGCCCTTGCTCCTACCTCCTGGGTTTTGACCAAATGTGGTTGCCCTACATTAATTAAAAAAGAATAAAAGCAAACCAGAAGAGTCCTTCAGTTTGAAGGGGGGGAGTCACCTGCTCTTGTAGGCTGAAACCCAAAAAGGGGAGCAGAATTGTGTTTTGGGATTGGGGCCAGGAGTGTAGTTCCTTGGGGGGGAAGTTAATTTTGGTGCGCGTGTGATGCTCGTCTGCCCAGGGGTGCATGGAGCATGGATGTCCCTAGGGAGAAGGGGGCCCAATAATGAGTTACCACGGTTGGGACGACCCCGGTTCTGTTCCTTCCACTAAGATACCACTTTTTGAAACTCATTCAGGGGCCCAAGAGGCCTAGTGGGAGGGAGCTGTAGCCCTGGAGGAATTGCTTCTTCCAGGAGGCAACCCCCCCCCCCCCATTCTCCAGTTCTCCCAATTCCAGGCCTCAGGGAAGAGCAAAAAAGTGGAAAGGGATGGGTACAAGAGCAGCCAATTGAAAGGACAAAAATCACCACAGAGGTCAGGGCAAAAGCCATTCCCCCTGTGGCGGCTGCTGACCCCGAACAAGAGGGTCCTGGCAAGCACGCCCCTCCAGTGGGAAACATTGTCGACAAGAATACACCCTCCAAGAAGGCCCAGGCCCCACACTCGAATTTCAGAGGCTGTCTAGTCCAACCCAGACCTAAAAAATCATGTTTTAGGAAGATTATGTGAAAGCTCATCCAGGGCACGGAACAGCGTTGGCAAGGGAGCCACGGCAGCAGGCTCAAGGGCCCGCTTCCAACACAAGCCGTCCGACCTCAGTAAGACTGGAAAGCAGAGGTTTTGGTGGGGGGAGTTTCCACACTAGGAGAACCCCATGTGAATGAAATCACAGGTCAACGAGGGAGAGAGGCTCTCAGCACTTGAGGGATTAGGGAGAATTCGGTTATTAGTGCAAGCCTCGGGGCTCACTCATCACTTTGGGGCTGGGTGACTGCTTAGGGTTGTCGCATCCGGGGTCCCTGTACATCCTGGACTAGGTACCATTTGAATCTCCTCCTAATTCTAAGATTGTTTGAAGACACCGGGTCTGGGAGCCCTCAGTGCTCATAAGACCTTTAGGGAAGAAGCAAGACTCCTCTTGAAACCTCCACCAGATAGGAAGCTCAGGAAGCCACCCAGCGCCAGCCACTCTGGAGATCTCACTGGACAGAGACCCACTGAACAAGCTGGGAAAGGGAGAAGGAGGCAGGGAAGAAATGGGAGTGGGGAGAAGGAGGAGGTGAGTTCTCTCTCCATGTACTGTGAGGATTAATGGCTCTTGGTTCTCCCTCCAAGAGGGCCAGGACATCAGGGAGGGGATGCCATGACTTGTAAGGCAATTGGATCAAAGTAGGGAAGGCTGGGAAAGGTCACCTGCCTCACTTTCCCCTCTGGAGTCCTCTGGGTTCATGGCCAGAGATAGATCAGGGCTCCTGGAGATAGATAGTCCTGGATGAAGTAAAAGACCTTGGTCTTTTAAAGCTAACGTCCCCAACAGGTCTCAGTCTGAGTAAGGCAAGAACCAAGAAATGAGGAAAGAATGGCCTTTTTTACAAAGAAAGAAAAGGAGGGAGAGAGAGAGGGAGGAAGGAAAAGAGGAAAGGAGGAAGGAAGGAGGGAGGGAAGAAGGAAAGGAAGGAAGGAGGGAGAGAAGGGAAGAAAAAAGGAAGGAAAGAAGGAGGGAGGAAGAAAGAAAAGAAAAGAAAAAGAAGGAAAGAAAGAAAGGCTACTGATTAAATACGGGGGCTTAAGTGCCAATAGCCTCCCTCACCACCAGACTAAACTTTCACCCTCACCTATTCCAGTCTTTTCTTCTCAGCTTAAACATACAAGTTTCCTCACAGAATCAGCCCAGTGCCCTTTGCCATCCGGGGGTCCCTAAAGCTGAGACACGGACAAGAGGCCGTTGCCTCCTTGTTCTTCCATTTTTTTGGCCTAAGTCTCTCCCTTCAGAGCCCAGGACAGTGCCCTACAGCTGGCAGAGCCGGACCTTGCAGTGGTTACGAACGCTGATTGCTTAATTCACTTCCTGAAAACTTCTTGCTCCCAGGAGGTCTAGGAAATAACATCCACCCCTGACAGTGGGGCTGACGGGGGGGGGGGGGGGAGAACCCCTGCCCACATAGAGCCGTCCCTTCCTGTACTTGGGAGCCCAAATACCCAGAAGTGGAACCAGAATATTTTCAGAATATTACGACACCCTCCAGTCTGCTAGAATAGAAAGGAGGAAGTGACGGTCCCGTCCCTGTCTGGGCAGCCCTTGTCGTGATCATCACGGGCACAGGATCTGAGGGCCAAAAAGGGCATTTGCCACCACGGTATTTTACGCAATAGTTACCACCTGAGAAGTCTGATCAATGCAATGGCAGCTCCTCCAGAGCCCTGTGAGGAAGCAGGTTACCCAGCAGTGAAGGTCAGGGATGGAGCTCAGGTGCAGGGTCAGACGCATCCCACGGGGATCGGTTAATTCTGAGTACTTGCTACAAAGGCTTTCTTCTTCTTTTTCCTTTTTTCCCCAATGGAAGGAGAATGGAAAGAGAGGGTGAGGAAATAAAGTAGCCCCAAAAAAGGAGAGAAAAGTATCAGTGAAGCCCCCTTTTAAAAATACACAAAAGAAAGGCCAGAAAGAATCACAGATAAGTTGGACGGTCTTCAGTTACCTGTTAAGTTTATTTTACATTTAAACAAGGAAAAGTGAGGGGAAGCTTGGTACACAGTGGATGGAGCCCCAGCCCTGAGCTCAGATCCGACCTGAGACATCTACTCGCTCTTTGACCCTGGACACATCATTTAACCTCATTTGCCTCTCAGAAAGAAAAGTGATCTATACAAAAGAGAGCCACAATTTTGTTTATGATACTATTTTTCTATTCTACTGTGTATATGGAAGTATCCATCTTAGTAAGTACAGAATATACAAAAAAGAAATATACACAAGAAATACAAAAAGAAATATACAAAATAAATATTTTTTTTTACATAAAAAGTGAAATTCTAACAGACTTGTGATGAAGAGAGCCACCTGCACCCAGAGAGAGGATTATGGGGACTGAGTATAGATCACAACAGTTTCTTTTTACTTTTTTGTTGTTGTTGTTTGCTTGTATTTTATTTCCTTTCTCATTTTTTCCTTTTTGATTTGATTTTTCTTGTGCAGCAAGATAATTATATAAATATATATACATATATTAGATTTAACATATATTTTTTACCATGTTTAACATGTCATCTGGTGAGGGAGGTAAGGAAAAGAGAGGGAGAAAAAATTTGGAACACAAGTCTTTTCAAGGGTGAATGCTGAAAACTGTAAATATTTTGAAAATAAAAAGCTATTATCTACAATTAATTAAAGTTTCAATAAATAGATATACTGAAGACAATGCAAAAGCTACAAGCTAGAAGGGGCCTCAGTGGTCACCTAATTCAAACCCTTGATTTTATAGGGAAGTAATATGAGGCCCAGAAAGGAGGTAAAGGGACTTTCCTGAGGTTACAGTGTCAGAAGTGGAATTTGAACACAGAGCTTCCAAACACACATAACATTCCTTCCTTTATAGCACTGGAATCAATTGGTGAATTCTGTCTAGAGCTTCCACTTTGGAGAGGAGCTCAGGTTTGGTCCACCTTCGTTCCCCTTCTGGTTGTCTCTTTCTCTCTCTCTCTCTCTCTCTGTCTCTGTGTGTGTGTGTGTGTGTGTGTGTCTCTGTCTCTCTTCTCTCTTCTCTCTTCTCTCTCTCTCTCTCTCTCTCTCTCTCTCTCTCTCTCTCTCTCTCTCTCTCTCTCTCTCTCTCTCTCTGTCTCTCTTCCCTCTCCTCTCCTTCCTTTTTCTGTGTTGTCTCTCCCTGTTAGAATGTAAGCTCCTCCAGACTAGGAACTATCTTCCTTTTTGCCTATATTTGCACCCCCACTGTCTGGCACACAGTAAGTACTTTATAAATGCTCGTTGATCCCCAAGGCTGCCTTGAATCACGTCCCTGATAACTGATCCTAATGGTCATCCCTAAGGCTAGCTCTTGAATCCAGGGAACTGGGTCTTAAGGTTTGGTGGTCTGTAGCTGGTCCCCTTCATCAATGTGACCCTCTTGACCTTTTCCCAGGAGGAGCAGCAGCAGCTTGAGCTTTGAGCATCTGGAGTTCATCTGAACGATGAGGAGGATGGATAGCTAACCTGTAGTAGCGAGTCTGCCAAAAACTTTCCACACTTTATTTTGAGCGAGAAGATGGTTTGAAAGGAAGAAAACTGGCCCTGGAGACAAAGAATCTGGATTCAAATCCCACTTCTGATGCTAGCTCAGTTTCCCTATTTATAAAAATCAAATGAGAAAATATGTATAAAATACTTTGCAAACCTTAAAGCATTACACAAATCTTCTGTATTTCATTACTATGCTGATGATGATTTTCCTGATTCTGAGACCAACATTCTTTTTATTATCCTTCACTGCCTCTCAAAAATAATAATATGAGCTCCCTTTTAATGTTTGCAAAGTTCTTCCGTTACAACAACCCCATGAGGGATGCAGTAAAGTATTATTATTCTCATTTTACAGATGAGAAAATTGAACCTCTGAATGCTCAAATCTATTTCCCATGATGAGATTGCTAATAAATACCAGAGGCAGGATTTCAATCTTCTGAGCCTAAATCTGATGCTCTGAGTTGCAGCTTCTTAAACTTTTTCCACTCTCGACCCCATTTCCACCCAAGAAATTTTTATGGGACCCCGGGTGTATAGGTATATAAAACAGGCGTACAAATCAATCATTTACTGATAATAAATCATCATTTCACAACCAGTATATTCAGTTACAAGGCTCCGTGTGGGATCGCAAACCACAGCTGAGCTTTATCTGGCATACCATGTACACAAGCCTACCCACCCAACCCCTTCCCTGAATGGAAGAACCCTGAGTAAGGCACAGAGATGGATGTCAGGCAAAAATCAGCCAGCATTTGTTAAGCTGCTCCTAGGTACCAGACACTGTTCTGAGCATCAGGAATACAAATACTGACAAAAAAAAAAAAGTCCCTGCCTTCTAAAGTGGTACAGCCTAATGAGGCTAGACAATACATAGACACACAAAAGGAAGCTGAAAGGGGAAGGGTTGATGATGTGCAGGAGATGGATATAGGGGCTGGTAATGGAGTCGGGAAAATCAGAAGCACAGCCAAGAAGGGAAGAAAAGTCAGGCAAACCCAGTTCCAATGGTCTCGTGATGGGGAGAGCCATCTGCAACCAGAGAGAGGACTGGGAGAACTGGGTGTGGATCACAACATGAGATTTTCACACCTTTTGTTGTTGTTTACTTGCATTTTGTTTCCTTTCTCATTTTTTTCTTTTTAATCTGATTTTTCTTGTGCAGCAAAATAATGGTGGAGAATTGCACATGTTTAATATATATTGGATTACTAACCATCTAGGGGAGGGGGAAGGGGGAAGAAAGAGAAAAAATTTGGAACACAAGGTTTTGTGAGAGTGAATGTTGAATATACTTTAACATATTTAACATGTGTAGGACTACCTGCCATCTAGGGGAGGGGGTGGGGGGAAGGAGGGAAAAAGTTGGAACAGAAAGTTTTGCAAAGGTCAATGTTGAAAATTTACCCATGTGGATATTTTATAAATAAAAAAATATATAATAATAAAAAGAGTGAATGTTGAAAATTATCCACGCATATGTTTTAAAAATAAAAAGCTTTAACAAAAAAAAGAAGAAGAAGAAGAAAAAAGTCAGCCAAAAAAATGGAAGCTCTGGGGGAAATTCATTTAATTATCCTAAAATGGAAAGAAGAACAGGTAGGTGGCTCAAGAGACAGAGTACCAGGGCTGGAATCAGGAAAACAAGTTCCGATTTAGACTCAGACATTGAAAGCTGTGTGACCCTTCCTCAGTTCCTCATCTGTAAAATAAGCTAGACAAGGAAATGGCAGACCACTCCAGTATCTTTGCCAAGAAAACCCCAAATGGGATCACAAACAGTCGGAACCGATTGAACAACAAAATCACTTATTTCATGGAGGAGGAGAAAAATGGGGGGCCACAAGATTTTTTTGCCTGTAATGGAAAAAACACCAGATTACTGTAGTCAGACGATCTCACTTTTCTGATCCTTATTGTATAATCTTGGGAAATGTCACCTTTCCTCCTTTCTGGACTTCATTTTTCTTACCTATAAAATCAGGAGTTTGGATTAAATGAGACTGCTTTCAGGACTAATACTATGATCAGAAGGAGCCAGCACCACAAAGAGCAGCTGAAAGGAGTAAAAATAAAACTGGTTATTGGGCATGAAGCCTACACGATCACATGGGTGTGCTAGTAATTATCACTGTTGTCCGGCTGCCTAGCTAATCAGTTTTCTGGTCAGCTGAATCCTCTGGAGAGCAAAGGCTTGGGGGGAGGAGGGAACCACTGAGCTGTCCTTGAAGGCACAGAAGCTGATAACTCCCACATACTGGCAAGGAATGAATCGACTGCATGTCTATTCCAAAGTGGGGACCACAACGTGACTTTCAGGGGCGAGTGAGGTAGCTCAGAAAATGGGAGATGACCAAAAACCCCACTCATCCACAGGATTCTTCCCTGAGTCTTATCCCCAAACCCTTTCCCCTTAATCCCATTTCTTTTCCTAATATCAGCTACAGCACAGAAACTCCCTAATGTACAACCTGACTTCTTCCCTGGGCTCAAGACCCACATCTCCTGTGACTGAGTAGACATTGCATCTTGTATGTCTCACCGACATCCCCATAGGGAGGTATGTGGGATGCCAGAAAATGCCACGGCTTTGGAATCAAAGGACCTTAGTTCCGATTCCTCCCCGCCATGACCTTGGGCATGTTCATTCTCCAGCCTCAGTTTCCCCCTCAGTGAAGTAAAGGGATTGGGCTAAATGACCTCTAAGTTCCCTTTTAGCTCTAAATCTTTTATCCTGTGTCTAAAACAAAGCTTATTGTTTCTTCCCCTAACATAGTCTTGCTTCCAATTTCATTATTTCTTTTGAGAGTATTATTATCAGGCACCCAGGCTTAAGATCTTAGTCATTTTTTGCTGATTTCTTCCTTACCCCTACATTCAACCAGTTGACCAATCCTACCAATTCTACCATCTTCCTCTTCTCTTCATGTTACCCTTCTCCAAATTCAAATCCAGCCTCAAACCCTTCCTGTGTGCCATTTAACTGAATGCCTCAGTTTCCACAAATGTAAAATGGGAATCACGATAGCACTTATCTTTCAGGGTCATTGCCAGTATAAAATAAAATAACAAACATATAAAATGTTCTGTGAATCTTAGAATGATATAGAAAGGATATCTATTATTTTTATATTTTATAATTGGCTAGTGAACCTTTTCATGCTCCCCAGGTAAATCTCTAGAACTGTGACACTCTGCAATTGTATTTTACACAATATCTGACACCTAGTAAGGGCTTAATAAATGTTCATTGACCGACTGCTAAGGGAGTTTCCTCATCTACAGACTGAAATTCTCCAGATTAAAACTGAGATTCCTCAACAGAGAAATGAAATCACAAATGCTCTCTGCTCTTTAACTTACTACCTGTGTGACATTAAGCTAATCAGTTCCTTTTATGGTTTACCATCTCCTTCTTCGGCTCATTTTACAGATAAGGAAACTGAGGCAAAGGAGATTAAGTGATTAGTAAATGTCAGAGGCCAGATTTGAACTGACAAGGATGATTCTCCCTGACTCCAGGCCCGGGTACTCCCTCATGGGTTACCCTGGTGTTTGGGATGATGTGATTAAATTTGTGTGAGAAGTAGTGAAACAGCAGATTGAAAGGTTAACCTACAAGTGTGTGACCAACACTGAATCCTCCAAGACCGGTTCATGTGTTACCTCTTTTGCACAACATTCCCTGATCCCTCCAGTAAGTATTTTATCTCCCTCAAATTACTGTGGTTTTTTCCCCTTTCTGCATATATGTTGAATCCTTCTAACAGGGTTCTTTGAGGGCAGGGACATTACTTTCCAGCCTCAAGCACAGTGCCAGGCTCACAGTAGTCAGTTAATGAATGTTTACTGAATTGAACTGGACTGGATACTACACCATGTGACTATTGACTGAATGGAGCACTTTAGGATGGATTCCAACGTGGTGAGCCCTTATGTGGAAGAAGGATTAGTCTTGTCCTGTTTGGCCCCAGATGGTAATGTGGGGAAATTTCAGAGAGCAGGTTCAGGCTTGATGTTCAGGAAAAACTTCCCAACAATTAGAGCTGAGTCTAGAAGTAGAATAGGCTGCCCCCAGAGACAGAAGATTACTCCTCAATCCAGGTTTTAAGCTGAAACTGGAAAAACACTCATGGCATTGATCAAAAATAAGTTTCCTTGGTGCAGATTAACTAGAAGGCCTCTGAGGTGAGATTCTAGGTCCAATGTTCCCTTGTGGATGCTGAATTTCAGAGAGGTGATGCTCCCCTAGGACACTATTAGTTCTCCTTCATGGATTCTACTCTCTTGTGAACAATAGTCCCTTAGGGGAGCATGTTCCCTAGAGAATTAGAGAATAACACTGCTTTGGGAATTGTATTTTCTCAGAATGGGGATGATACTTTCTTTTTTTTAATCATAAAATATTTCCATAGTAATCATTTTTGTACAGGAAGTCTCAAATAAAAGGGAAAAATGAAAGTGAAAAGTAGCATGTTTCATTCTGTATTCAAATCCTATCGGTTCTTTTTCTGGATAGTATGTTTCATCATTAGTCCTGTGGGATTGCTTGGATCATTGTACTGCTGAGAATAGCAAAGTCATTCACAATTCTTCGTCAAACAATATATTACTGTTACCGGGTAAAATATTCTCCCAGTTCTGTTCATTTTGTTATGTATCAGTTCATGCAAGTCTTCCCAAGTTCTCCTGAAATCATCCTTCTTGTCATTTCTTATAGCACAATAATATTCCATTGTAATCATATACCACAGATGGTTTAACTATTCCCCAATTGTTGGGGATCCCTTTGATTTTCAATTCTCATCCATCCACGAAAAAAAATCTAAATATTTTTGTACAAGTAAATTTTTCCCTTTTTGGATGTCTTTGATATATAAACCTGGTGAGGATGTTCCTAATTAAAGAGTGTGCACAGTTTTCCAGATTGCTCCTCAGAAAGGCTGAATCAGTTCACATCCCCTGGTCCCCCGTTTTTCCACATCTCCTCCAATATCCGCCATTTTGGGGCTTATATTAGCCACTCTGATAGGTATGAGGTGATATCTCAGAGTTGTTTTAATTTGCATTTCTCTGGTCAAAAGTAATTTAGAGCATTTTCATAACTATATATTGTTTTATCTGCCTTGACAATTTATCAATTGGGAATAACTTATATTTTTATAAATTTGACATAGTTCTCTATATAGTTGAGAATGAAGTGTTTATCAAAGATACTTGATACAAACTTTCCTCCCAGTTTTCTGTTTTTCTTGTCATTTTGGTTTCATTGATTTTGTTTATGTAAAACCTTTTTTAAGGTTATATAATCAAAATTACCTATTTTATATTTTGTAATGCTCTCTATATCTTCTTTGGTCCTAAATTCTTCCTTTATTCATAAATCTAACAGATAAACTATTCCATGTTCTCTTAATTTGCTTATGGTAAGTCATTTACCTTATCTTGGTACACAATGTGAGATATTGATCTATATCTAGTTTCTGCCAGTTTTCCCAATAGGTTTTGTCAAATAAAGAGTTTTAGTTCCAAAAGCTTAGATCTTTGAGTTTATCATATCCTCAATTACTATGGTTATTTGCTATCATGTAATTTGTACCTAATCTTTTCCACTGATCAAACACTAAATTTCTTAACCCGTACCAGATTGTTTTGATAATTACTACTTTATAATACAGTTTGAGATCTGGTACATCTAGACCATTTCTTTTACCTTTATTTTTTCATTGATTCCCTTGAGCTTTTGCTCTTCCAGATGAATGCTTTTCTTCTAACTCTATAAAATAATTTTGATAGTTTAATATGGCATTCAATCAATAGATTAATTTGGATAGAATTGTCATTTTTATTATATTGTGTGGCCTACCCTTGTATTAATTAATTAATATTTTCCCAAATGTTTATATTTGACTTTATTTGTGCGAAAAGTATTTTGTAGTTATATTCATATAGTTCCTGGGTTTGTCTTGGCAGGTAGACTCCCAAATAGTTTATACTTCTACACTTATTTTAAATGGAACTTCTCTTACTACTGAACTTAGTTGGTAATATATGAAAATGCTAATGATTTATGTGGGTTTATTTTGTATCCTGCAACTTTATACTAAAGTTGTTAATATTTCACTTAGTTTTGTAGTTGATTCCCTAGGTTTTTCTAAGCATAACATTATATCATCCACAAAGAATGATAATTTCACTTCCTCATTACCTATTTTTCCTTTAATTTCTTTTTCTACTCTTGTTGCTATAGCTAGCACATTTCTAGTACAAGATTAAATAATAGAGGTGATAATGGGCATCCTTGCTTCATCCTTGATTGTACTGGAAAGACTTCTAGCTTATCCCCATTATAGGTAATGCTAGCTAATTATTTTAGATAAATAGTACTTATCATTTTAAAGTAAGCTTCATCTATTCTATAATCATTTTGCTGGTATTTTATTTAAAATTTTATATCAATATTCATTAGGGAAATTGATTTATAATTTTCTTTCTCTGTTTTGACTCTTTTGGATTTGGGTAGCAACACTATATTTGTGTCACAAAAATAGGATTCCTTTTTTGCCTATTTTTTCAAATAGGTTATACAGTACTGGGATTAATTGTTCCTTTAATGTTTGGTAGAATCACTTGTGGATCCATCTGGTTCTGGGGATTTTTTTTTTTTTTTGGAAGTTCAGCGGTGATTTGTTCATTTTCTTTTTTTCTGAGATTGGACTATTTAAGTATTTTTTTTCTTCTGTCAATCTGGGTAAATTATATTTTTTGTAGATATCCATCCATTTCATTCAGATTTTCACATTTATTTGCACATAATTGGGCAAAATGGCTCCCAACAATTTTAATTTCCTCTTCATTGGTGGCGAATTCAGCCCTTTCATTTTAATACTAGTGATTTGGTTTTCTTTTTTTCCTTTTCAATCAAATTAACCAATGTTATTTACCTATTTTATTGTTTTTTTTCCCCACAAAATTAGTTTCTAATTTTATTAGTTCAATGATTTGCTTATTTTCAATTTTATTAACCTCTTTTTTTGACTTTCAGGATTTCTACTTTGGTGTTTAATTGGGGATTTTTAATTTGCTCTTTTTCTAGTCTCTTCAATTGCATGCCCAAGTCATTGACCTGCTTTTTCTCTATTTTATTAACATAAGTAATTAGATATATATATTTTCCCCTAAGTACCATTTTGGCTGCATACCATAAATTTTGCTATGTTGTCTCATTGTTGTCATTATCTTTAATGAAATTATCAATTATTTCTATGATTTGTTCTTTGACCCACTTAGTTTTTTAGGATTAGATTGTTTAGTTTCCAATTAATTTTAATTTCTCCATTGTTCATTATTGACTGTTATTTTATTGCATTATGATCTGAAAATGAAGCATTTACTACTTCTGCTTTCCTGCATTTGATTGTGAGGTTTTTATGTCCTAATACATAATCAGTTTTTGTGTAGATATGTCATATAATTCAGAGATAAGGTATATTCCTTTCTATTCCCATTCATTTTTTTCCAGAGATCTATCATATCTAATTCTTCCAGAATTTTATTCACCCTCTTAATTTATTGTTCATTTTCGGTTAGATTTATCTAGTTCTTATATGGATGTATATATATATATATATATATATATATATATATATATATATATAGTATTTAACATATACTTTAACATCTTTAACATGTATTGGTCTACCTGCCATCTGGGGGAGGAGGTGGGGGGAAGGAGGGGAAAAATTGGAACAAAAGGTTTTGCAATTGTCAGTGCTAAAAAATTACCCTTGCATGTATCTTGTAAATAAAAAGCTATAATAAAAAAATTTTTTTAAAGATTTATCTAGTTCCGAAAGGGGAAGATTGAGACGCCCCAGTAGTATAGTTTTATTATCTATTTCCTCCTGTAATGCATTTAACTTCTTCAAAAATTTATATGCCATATCATTTGGTGCATACATTTAGTTTTGATATGACTTCACTGTGGTACCTTTCAGAAAAGCTATAGTTTCCTTCCTTATTTCATTGTTTTTGCTTTTGCTTTTTCTGAGATCATGTTTGCTATTCCTGCTTTCTTTGCTTCAGCTGAAACATAATGCATTCTGCTCCAGCCCCTTTTACCCTATGTGTATCTCTCTGCTTCAAATGTATTATAAATAACATATTGTAGAATTCTGATTTTCAAACCATTCTGCTTTCCACTTCTATTTTATGGGTGAATTTATCCCATTCACATTTATAGTTCTGATAATTCATTATATATTTTTCCATGTTATTTTTCATTTCTTTAACCCTCTCTTTTAACCCTCACCCTTTCCCTTCTCACAATTTGTTAAGAGACACAAATATTATATCATCTTATGAAAATATAAACAGTTTAAACTTATTGAATTTCTTTTTTTCGTTTGTTTGTTGTGAGATAATAACAATTAGTGACTTCTCCAAGATCACATAGATAGTGTCAAGTATCTAAGGCCAGATTTAAACTTAGGTTCTCCTACTTCAGAGGTAGTACTCTATCTACTGTGCCATCTAACTGCCCTCAACCTTATTGAATTTCTTATGTTTTCTTTTTCTTGTTTCTTTCTTTTTTTTAATCATTTATGTTTTCCTTGAGTCTTGTATTTGGAAATCAAATTTGCTATACAGTTCTGGGTTTTTCTTTATTATATATAATTGAAAGTCTTCTATTTCAGTAAGTATCCATTTTTCCCCTGAAAGATTATGGGGTAGGTTTTTCTTCTTGTAATACTAACTCCTTTGCCTTCTAGCATATCTTATTCCAAATCTGCTGGTTCTTTAATGTGGAAACTGCCAAATCCTGGGTAATCCTGACATGATACTTGAATTATTTCTTTTTGGCTGCTTACAATACTTTCTTCTTGATCTCTGAGCATTGGGATCTGGCTATAATGTTCCTGAGAGTTTTCATTTGGGGATCTCTTTTAGGCAGTGATCAGTGGATTCTTTCTATTTCTATTTTGTCCTCTAGTCTAATATTACTATCAGGGCAGTTTTCTTTGATAATTTTTTGAAATACATTGTCTAGCCCCACTTTTTTTTAAATCATGGCTTTCAGATAGTCCAATTATTTTAAAATTATCTCTTCTGGATCTATTTTCTAGGTCAGTTATTTTTCCAATGAGAAATTTCAAATTTTCTCCATTTTTTTTTTCTTTTCTGAGGCAATTGGAGTCAAGTGACTTGCCCAGGGTCACATAGTTAGGAAGTATTAAGTGTATGAACTCAGATTTGAACTCAGGTCTTCCTGACTTTAGGGCTCATTCTCTATCTACTGTGCCACTTAGCTCCCCCTCCCCCTTTTTTTTAACTTTTTTGATTTTGTTTAATCATATCTTGACATCTTGACAAAGAAAAATTACATTTTTCTTTGAGGCTCCACATGTAAGTATTTCTGTATTATTGTCCTCTTCTAAGTTTATATCTCCATCCTCCATATCAGTATAGTTACTTTCTAAAGTCAACTTTCTAAAATTGGGGGGGGGTGGTGCTTATTTTTTTCTGCCTTTTTTGTGATTTGGTGTTTTTATGTAAGAACTGGGCTCTTATTCTGTATTGTCTCCAGCTTTTTGTGCTGGGGCTCTGGGTCTTACTGCTCACTTTCACTGAGCTTCAGGGTTCAGCCGCTTTTTTTCTCTGTAGGGCAGTCTTCCCTTCTAGCTTGTACGGGGGTGGTCCCCATTGACCCACTCTGGAGGCGGATTTAGCTGCTGCCCTGCTCCATGGTTGGGCCTTACTACTGGGTTGTTATGGTAACAGAGTCTCTCTGCTGGTTTCACTGCTGGTCAGACCAGCAAGGCCGATGATGGGGCTGCAGTAGTGGATCCTTGCTGTTCCATTCAGACCTCTCACTTCCCTAGGGGATGCTGGTTTGCAGGAGAGTTGGTACCTTTCTGGGAGATTACCCAGGCTTGGACCTTTGCTTCAGGCCCCCTCCCTTTCCACCCCCATGAGACAGACCTCTTCTGCCTTGCTAATAAGCTACTTTCCTAAATTAATTCTAAAGCAGTTTTTGGTGGGGAAATTGGGGGTTTTCAGAAGGTTCTTCCCCCTCTCCATCATCTTGGCATTGGAAATCTGATGCTTTCTTGTTTTTGTTGTTATTGTTTGCTTATTTTTATTTATTTATTTTGCTGAGGCAATTGGGGTTAAGTGACTTGCCCAGGGTCACACAGCTGGGAAATGTTAAATGTCTGAGGTCACATTTGAACTCAGGTCCCCCTGACCTCAGGGCTGGTGTTCTATCCACTGTGCCACCTAGATGCCCTAGTCTTGATACTTTCTTGAAGGCGATTTTCCCTCTTGGTTCTTACTCCTCTGAGATTGGGCTTGGTGTTCTCATACAGCCTCAATGACAACTGATACAGCTCAAGAACTGATATAGCTGAAGAAGATCCAGGGAGTTTTAATAAATTAAAAGTTCAATATATATTAATATTGCATGTCAAGGCAGCCAAGGTCTTCAAGCAATCTTAAGAAATTCCTAATGTCAAGGACTGGGATGGGGGTGAGAGGAGGCAGTGATAGTCCCTCTGTATCCTGCTCCCATCAGAGACATTATGCTCAGTCCTAGGTACCGTATTTTTTTTAGCTTTTATTTCCAAAATATACACATAGGTCATTTTCAACATTTACTTTGCAAACCTCATGTTCCAAATTTTCTCTCCCTTCCTTCCCCACATCCCCTCCCTTAGGCAGCAAGTAATCCAATATATGTTCAACATGTGCCATTTTTTCCATACATATTTCCACAATTATCATGTTGCACAAGAAAAATCAGATCAAAAAGAAAAAAATGAGAAAGAAAACAAAATGCAAATGAACAACAATACAAAAGGTAAAAATGTTACATTGTGATCCACATTCAGTTCCCTCATCCTCTCTCTGGGTGCAGATGGCTCCCTCCATCACAAGTTCATTGGAACTGATCTCATTGTGGAGAAGAGTCACGTCCATCAGAATTGATCATTTAATCATTCTATTCAATAGTGAGGTGATTCAGGTCAGTTCCAATGGACTTGTGATGGAGAGAGCCATCTTTACCCAGAGAGAGGCCTGTGGGAACTGAGTGTGGACCACAATATAGCATTTTCACTCTTTCTGTTGTTTGTTAGCTTTTTTTTCTCATTTTTTTCTTTTTGGTCTTTCTTGTGCAGCAAAATAATTGTATAAATATGTATACATATATCGGATTTAACAGATATTTAACATGTTTGACATATATTGGATTACTTGCCAGATGGAGAGGGGGTGGGAGGAAGGAGGGGAAAAGTTGGAACAGAAGGTTTTGCAAGGGTCAATGTTGAAAAATTATCCATGCGTATGTTTTGAAAATAAAAAGCTTCAATAAATTTTTTTTAAAAAAAGAATTGATTATCACATAATCTTCCTATAGTCATGTACAATGATCTCCTGGTTCTGTTCATTTCAGTTAATATCAGTTCCTGCCAGTCTTTCCAGGGTTCTCTGAAATCATACTCCTATACTAGGTACCATATTTTAACAGGAATATTATGAGTGAAAAGAGGATGGTGACCACATTAGTGAAGGATCTCAAAAATCATGCCATTTGGGGAACATTTGAGGGAACTGGTGATGTTTTACCTTGAAAAAAGATAATATACAGAGGACTGACTTATGATACGTGTCTTCAGGTATCTAAAGGAGCTGCTGGCTTGTGCAAGAAAGATTATATGTTTTTTCCCTGCTCGACTTCAGGGAGCAGAGTTAGAAAGGAGCAAATTTGGGTTTTCCAAAGCTCCTGACCCTAACCCTAATCACAACATCTAATGACCTTTCTTCAAGGTCATCCTTTTTGACTTTTCTTAGACCTTTGACCTTGTCGATCAGCCTCTCTCTCTTTAAACACTCCCTTCTCTCTACATTTTCAGGGTCTGGCTCTCATCTGGTTCTCCTGCTACCTCCCTGACTACTCCTCAGCCCCAGGCACTAGAAACAAATACACTAATTGAAGCCATGCTTATTTCCATTGTTAATGAATTAATTAATGAAAAAGGATTTATTATTGATCTAGTACAGGATTTGGGAAAGGGAAGAAAAAGGGGGAAGAAAGACATTCACATGATACTTTTGTTGCTGTATATTTGAAAAAATTAGCAAATTGTGCACAGTAGATTAACGGTTTCTTGTGCAATCGTTCTTTTTATTGTACTGTTATGAAAATGCTTGTTTTATCCCATAAATTAAAAATAAAACAAAGGAAAGTATTAACTGAGAGATTATGATGTACTTGAACTGGGGAAACAGAAAGGGGAGGCAGTTTCCCTGCTGAACAGCCTCTTCTGGGTCCCCCGCTCACTTGCCTAGAGAGAAAGCCAGAGCCTGGGTAGGACGGAGGAGAATCTGCCAGGCGGGAATGCTTCAGCCCCCGAGCTCTTCCAGGAGAGGGCTGGAAATGGGCCTGGAAGGCCCAGAGCACCTGGAGGCTCCAGCCAGGGAAGTCAACAGCCCTTTGTCCCCCGAAGCCTCTCCTGAGCCGGGCCTGCCAAAAGCCGGGCCTGGGCCCTTGCTAATGAATGGATTTAATTGTCTGCCAAGCCCGGCCCGGCCCAAACTAACAAATTAAAGTTTACGACCCTGCGGCCTCATTTACTACAGGATAATGCTGAAATCTGACTCGCCAGGGCCTGAGAGAGGAGAGAAAATCCCCGCTCCTCGGGCCAGGAAAAGCCGACACCCTGCTAATGGGGAAACCGGCTGCTTCCTCGGCTCTGGAAACCCACTCTGGTCCCTGTGGAAACCCACTCTGGTCCCCGTCCTCACGGCTCCGCCACCCGGCCCAGCCCGAAAGATCCCAAGTCCCCCATGACCGCCTCACACTTCCTCTCAGTGCTTTCTCCCTGATTTTGTATTCACCCCCTAGTACCTCAGATTTACTCACGCGGGAAAAGTGTTCCCTCCCACCCCACAACACGGACCCTGTCACCGTCCCTCCCCTGCTCAAGAAACTTTGGGGCTCCCCACGCCTCCAGGAGCAAGAGGCCCATGATGTGGTTCTGACTTGCCTTTCCAGGGTCTTTTATGCAGGGCCTCCTGATGGGGTGCTGGACTGATGTCCGGAGAAGTTCCAAGGACGGGAAAGTCTGGGTAATTCAGGAGACGGTGAAAGTAGTGGGTTTGAAGGAAGAACAAGGACCCCTCTGAGGACCTGGGTCCCAACAAGACTAGTTCTGGACTCTGGAAGAAGGTTCTAGCCCAAGGCTGACTGTTCTTCTGACTCTAGTAATCCCCCTTCAACTAATGCTAAAAATACTAAACAAGATGTTTCTTCAGGCTAAAGCACAGTGAGATTTCAGAGCTCCTTCAGAGCTTCAAAGAAGCTTTTCTTCTTCTTCCTTCTTCCTTCTTCTTCTTCTTCTTTTCCTCCTCCTCTTCCTCCTCCTTGTTCTCCTCCTTCCAATTCTTCTCCTTGTTCTCCTTCTCCTCCTTCTCATTCTTCTTCTTCTCCTTCTTCTCCTCCTCCTCCTCTTTCTCCTTTCCTTCCTCCTTCTCCTCCTCCTTCTCTTCCTCCTCCTCTTCCTCCTCTTTCTCTTCCTCCTTCTCCCATGCTCTGTCCACCACACAACCTAACTACCCCTCTTGGCTTCTTTTAAATCCTAACTAGAGAAAGTCTTCCCCAACCCTTCTTACTTCCAGAGACTTCTCTCTGTCGATTATTCCTTTTTAACCTGAATAGAGTCTGCCTCGGTTATATCTGTTTGCCTGCTGTGTCCTCCATCAGAGCTAAGCCCTCTGAGGGCAGGAACTGCTGCCTTTTGCTCTTGTTGTACCCCTGCTGTCTAGCACAGCACCTTTAACAGTGCTTCATAAGTGTTTATTGATTGATTGATTATTCTCAGAACTTCCTCACTCACCCCAGTCTCCATGCACTCACATAGGCTGCCTCATTGTCAGAGTGACTCTGAAGGGTGCTAGTCAGGAAGAGTTCTAATCCAGACTCAAACACTCATGGAGGACCCAGGGGAAGGTCTGTTTGTTGCCTTTTCTATAAAATAGGGGTAATAATAGCAGCTGCCTTAGGGGCTGTTGGGAAGATGAAAAGAGAGAAAAACTGTGAGGGGCTGAGCACAGTGCCTGGCAATTAGTAAATGCTCAATAGATGTTTGCCGTTCCTGTTAGAGTCCTTTGAGCCTTTGGTCTTGGGTCGTTTACTACAGGTCTTTCCTGCCATCCTCCTACGGTTGCTTTTGCTCTTAGCCCCCTCCTCACTTACCCAGTGTATCCTTAGCTCTGTACACAATGCATCCCTACAATAGAATATAAGCTCCAGGAAGAGCAGGACTGACTTGTCGGGGCGGGGAGGGGAGCTTATACTTTTTAATCTTAGCATTTTCAGGATTCAGCATGAGTTGGTATACAGAAAGCACCTAATGGTTGCCCATTGGATCGGATGGAGCTGCACAGTTCCATTACCGGCCAGAAGACCTTGGTCTGTGGTTGCTCCCACCCAAGGCCAGGCTCAGGCTTCAGGCAGCCTTCCTTAGGGGAGAGCTGAGCCCTGTGTGTGAAGGACAAACTAATCTTTCACCCGGAGCTTTTATCTGCAGATTCTAATGTCTGTCATTACCTCCCCACCAGCAGCCAGAATTCCCCTTAGAGCCTCTGAATCTCATAAATTATTAATTATTTTAAATGAATGCAGCTGCTGGGGAACCTCAGCCCATGCTGCCTGTAGCACCCCAGCCTCCAGGCCTCCTCCCCTTCAGATTGGAACCACTCTGCTGCCCCCCCCAAAAAAAAAACTGAGCATAGGGCAATTGCATTGCCTCACAGCAAGGAGGAGAACAAGAAGGGAGGGGGGAAGAGGAAAAAAGGAAAATGGAGGAGGAGGAGATGAAGGAAGAAAAAGAGGAGAAAAAGAAGATGGAGGAGGAGGAGAACAAGAAGGAAGAAGAGGGGAAGGGGGCAGGAGGGAAGGAAGATGGAGGAGGAAATGAAGGAAGAAGAGGAGGAGAAGGAGAAGAAGGAGGAGGAGGGATGAGGAAAACAAGAAAAAGATGAAAGAGGAAGAGGAAAAAAAAGAAAGAGGAGGAGGTAAACAAGAAGAAGAGGAGGAGGAGAAAAAGAAGATGAAGGAGGAGGTGAACAAGAAGGAAGAAGAGGAGAAGGCGGCAGGAGGAAAGGAAAATGGAGGAGGAGGAGATGAAGGAGGAAGAGGAGGAGGAGGAGGAGGAGGAGGAAATGAAGGAGGAAGAGGAGGAGGAGAACAAGAAGGAGGAGGGAGGAGGAAAACAAGAAAAAGATGAAGGAGATGAAAGGGGAAGAGGAAGAGAAAAAAAGGAAGAATAAGAAAGAGGCAGAGGAGGTAAACAAGAAGAAGAGGAGGAGGAAAAAAAGATGGAAGAGGAGGAGAACAAGAAGAAAGAGGAGGAAGGGGAAGAGGAAAAGAAGATGGAGGAAGAGGAGGAAGAAAGGAAGATGGAAGAGAAGGAGATGAAGGAGGAAGAGGAGGAGAACAAGAAGGAAGAGGAGGAGGAGAGGGAGGAGGAAAGAAAGATGGAGGAGGAAGAGAGGAGGAGGTGGAAAAAGAGAACTATTTATATATAATAACTAGACATAACATTATTTATTATAATATATAAGTAAATTTATACACAAGTTTATTTATATGTTTCTTTAAGGTTTAAAAAGCACTTTCCAAATGTTATATCATTTTATCTTCAGAACAATACTATAAAATAGTTATCCTTATTATCCCTAACTTATAGAGGAACAAATGGACTAAAAAAACTCAGATGACTTGTCTAGGATCACACAGCTAATAAGTATTTGGGAAGTATTTGAATTCACATCTTCCTCACCCCAAACCTAGCACTAGATCAACTACATCAGGGGCCGCCAACACTCCAATGCAATTGGGAAATATTTAACAAAAAATAAAAATAATACAACCTAGATCCCATTTTTAAAATTAAGTCAATATGGCCCACAAAGATCTTTACATATGATTTAGTGGCCTTTGTCTCAGGCCTCTCAATTTGTCCCTAGACACTCCACCATCTGGCTACCTCTTAGAACCAATAGCAGGATCACCTTTGTGTCAATGGTCAGCCAAGGCACCAGAGAGCATAAAACACTGAGCTTGGAATCAGGGAAATCTGAGTTCAAATCCAGTCTATATACTTACTAGCTGTGTGATCCTGGGCAAGTCACTTAATTTCTATCTGCCTATGATTTCTTTTTCTTTTTTACTTTTCTTTATTAGTGTTTTATTTTTCCAAATACATGCAAAGATAGTTTTCAACATTCACCTTTGGAAAATCTTGTGTTCCAAATTTTTCTGCCTCTTCTCCTCCCATTCCCTCCCCTAGACAACAAGTAAATCCAATATAGGTTAAATATGTGTACTTCTAGAAATACTTCTATATTCATCATGCTGCACAAGAAAAATCAGATCAAAAGGGGAAAAAAAAAACAAGAGAAAGAAAAAAATAAGCGAACAACCAACCAAAAAAAAAAAGATGAAAATCCATATTTTTATTTTTATTATTATCATTATAGCTTTTTATTTACAAGATATATGCGTGGGTAATTTTTCAGCATTGACAATTGCAAATCCTTTTGTTCCAACTTTTTCCCTTCTTCCCCCAAATGGCAGGTGGACTAATACATGTTAAATATGTTAAAGTATAAGTTAAATACAATATATGTATACATGACCAAACCGTTATTTTGCTGTACAAAAAGAATCGGACTCTGAAATATTATACAATTAGCCTGTGAAGGAAATCCAAAATGCAGGTGGACAAAAATGGGGATTGGGAATTAATTCTATGTAGTGGTTCATAATCATCTCCCAGAGTTCTTTCGCTGGGCATAGCTGGTTCAGTTCATTACTGCTCCATTGGAACTGATTTGGTTCATCTCATTGCTAGATGGCCAGATCCATCAGAATTGATCATCATATAGTATTGTTGTTGAAGTATATAATGATCTCCTGGCCCTGCTCGTTTCACTCAGCATCAGTTCCTGTCAGTCTCTCCAGGCCCTCCATCTTATAGAACAATAATATTCCATAACATTCACATGCCATAACTTATTCATTCACCCCCCAACAGATGCTGCCTCAGTTTTTTTAACCTGTAAAATGAGGATCCCAATAAAAGCTCTCACCTCCCAAGCGTGTTGTGAGGATCCAGTGAGATCAGAGCTGTAAGATGTCAGGCACACAGTAGCCAATTAATAAATGCTTATTCTCTTCCCTTCCCTCAGATGCCTTTCCTTGACCTCCCTTTTGGTGTTCTGGGGAGCTTTAACAGGCTCATCTAGAGTTAAGAAGGGCCCCAGGGGTCACCTAGTCCAACTCTCACATTTTACAGATGAGGAAGCAGGCCCTGAGCCAGACAAACAGTCCAAGTCGGGCAGGATGGAGACCCAGGTTCTCTAATTCTAGAGCAGGACCCTTTCCACTGTGTGGACAATCCTTCCTTCCTACCCCCCCCCCCAAACACGTGTGTATTTTCTCCCAGCGTTCAGATTTCTGATTCTGGCTCAGAAGCACTGACCTCTGAATCTCCCTTTTTTTTTAATCTATAAAATAGGCATTAACAATACTTGCAGTTCTTACCTCACAGGGCTTGTGCCTGTCTCAGATGAGATAATTTGTGTAAACTGCTTTGTAGTTTAAATTGATATGTAAATGCCATCTATAATTATCATGGCTTGAGGTCAAACATAAGTTCACATGAATGAAGGACTGACTCAAATCCTGACTGAGTCACCTTGGCCCACAATCCTAACCATACAATGAAGATGTTGGGTTAAATCTCTGCAAGGGATGCAAAAGCTAAGGTGCCTTCTGGCTCTAAACCTATGACCCTGGATCACCTGTGGGCCCCTGGAGAACTAGGTACAGAGGCAGCTCCTGAAGCAGATGGCTTTGATGGGGGAGAGACCCTTCCCCCTGGGGGGGACTGAACTGGACCTGAGCCTCGGGGTGGGGGGAGTGGCTTAAGAAAGCGCTCATCTTGGAATCCTAAATCCTAGCTTTGCCAGTGGCTCAGACACCGGCTATGTGACCTGGCAAAGTTTTGATCATCTTGAGCAAATCATGTTATTTTTTATGAGATTCAGTTTCCTCATCTGCAAGAAGGCTATAATAATCTTTGGAACACAATAATGAGTAGTGAAAAGGACTCTGGGGAAGAAATCAGGAACAAGGGCTCCAGCTCTTGCTATTGATTTATCCTGTGAATTTATATGGATCCCTTCCTTCTCTGTAACTCAGTCTCTTCTTCTGTAAGATCAGAGGATTTGATGCAATGACTTCTTAGATCCCCACAAACTCTAACTAAATGGACAATTCTAACAATAATAATAACTGCTAATATTTACATAATGCTTTAAGGTTTGCAGTGTACCTAATAATTCATTCTTTCATTTTCTTCTCACAAGAACCCTCCCGCCCAGGTAGATGCTATTATTATCCCTATTTACAGCTTGAGGAAATAGCTTTATTTTTTTAATATAATAATAGCTTTTTCTTTTTCAAAATACATGCAAAGATAACTTTCAACACTCACTCTTGCAAAACCTTCTGTTCCAAAAATTTCTCCCTCCCTTCCTGCCCTTTTAGACAGCAAGCAATACAATATAGGTTAAATATGTACAATTCTTCTAAATACAGGAAAAAGCTTTCAAAGAACTTTAATAAATTTCCCAGAGTTTCAAATCTATGAAGATCTGACTGAGGTGAGACTCGAACCCACATCTTGTTTAGTCCAAGCCTGTACCTAACAGGGTTGTTAGGAAAATTTAAATTTATAAAGGAGCCTGGCAACTGCTATTTTATTTATTCAGACTAAGGACTTCCTGGGACTGACCTCAAGGGGAAGTAAAGCCTGCCCACTTCTAGACAAGTTTCACAAAAATGGGGACTTTAAAGGTCTTCATTTGACAAAGAAGGAAACTGAGTCTGAGAGCTGAGTTATGGCCACACAGGTAATTATCAGGATTTGAACCCAAGTCCTCCACCCTCAAATCTTTCTACTACATCTCATCCAATCAACATATTCCATTTCAAAGAATCACAGACTTTTAACGTTGGAAGAGACCTCACCCGGTCCATATCAGAGAAGGAATTTCTGGATCCAGGGCCTGGAACATTGGCCCGCCTCCAGTCCTTCAGCCCCTTCTTCTCTCCATGATTTTTCAGAGATCGCCTCTACAGACCACATCATTAAGTTTTCTCAGGACCCTCTGCAGCTTCACACCCAGTGACAGGAACTCACTCATTAAGGGCAGATAACAGCTCTCATTACAAATCTTGGGTTTCACTGTTATCCAACCATCCTTCCTAGTCCTTTGTAGAGAAAACAGAAGCAAACTAAATGAGTTGAGTAGTTCTTCCTTCTTTCCAAACATTCTGACCAATGGTTAGCAATTTGCGGTGCTGTGGGGATGAAATAGGAAATACTCTGGGAAATAGTAAATAGATATAGAGATCCATATATATCTCGCTCTCTCTTTATGGACATACATAACACATATATATGAGCTATTATATACAAACATTAGTATATAACATTTACATATAAATATTAATATATACATATAAATATTAATATAATAAACATTAATAATATATAATTAACAAAATATTTTAAAGTTATACAATTAATCATTTAACCAGATTCTTAAAACTAGAAGTGATTCCTTGGAGTCAAACTCAACTGAGACATCCAGAGCTCACAATGGCCATCCATATCTACTTGAAGGCCATCATGGATGGATCATGGAGAGTCTGCAACTCTCACTCATTAAGTCTTTTCTTTCATCAAGCAGAAATGTGCCTCTTTGTAGCTTCCACCCATGGCCTCTGGACCCCAAAGAACCTAAGGGGTCCAGTCTTCCCAGGCAATCCCCCTTAAGCATCCACTTAGCATCAGATAACGCAGGACATTCAGAATGGCGCAGTCAGACATCTTGCTGAGAAAACCCTTTGTTCAGTTTTATAAATAAATAAGTAGATAGATACAGAGCCATATATATATAAAATATATCTATAGATCTGTATATCCATATATATCTCACTCTCTCTTTATGGATATACATAACACATATATATGAGCTATTACATATAAATATTAATATATAACATATTAATGTTATGCCATTAATTATTTAGCGAGTTATTAATTTATTATATATTATAAATATATGATGTCTATGTTACGTACTTAGGGGGAAGTGTATATAATACATTTATGTAAGAGCTCATAGGTGATTGTGTGTATTATATTTTATGATTCATAGATTCATGTCTATGAATAGCTAGTATTACTAGGATGATCATGAGCAAGTCGCTTTTCTCTCCAGCTTCTCCCCCTGTAAAATGAGAGGGTTGGAGTCCATAGACTCTAAGATGCTTCCAAGATTTTTAGCCTTTGAGGTGCAGCTTCGGGGACTTGGCTCGTATTTCTGCAAACAGACAGCTCCATGTGTCCTGACCCAAGTCCCTGACAGCAGCCGGCCAAGGAGGAGGAACAACAATAAACAGAGAGAAACCAGACCTCTGTGGACAGATGTTTCCCTTCATCCTGCGGTGGGGAAGCGGGAGGCGATCGCCCTCCACTCCCCAGCCCAAACACTTGGGGCGGCTGCCGGGAGGAGCCCAGGTTCGGCCTTCACACACTTGTAACTCATGGGCCTGGGCCCGGGCTGGCCTTGGCGGCCCCTCCTCCTGCTCGGCTCCTGCCATGGCCCTCTCTCCTGAGAATGAAAGGATTTCCTGGCCTCCAGCCGCTCCCGCTGTGCAGGGCCTCCGTCTGGCTCTGTTTGGGTAGAGCTCGCTCCAGGACTCTGAGGGCGTTGGTACACAGGGACCGGCCTCTCTTCCTGCTGTCTGTTGGGGCTGGCCGGGCTGGCTGTGCCGCCTGGGCCGGGGCTCCGGGCGAGCCTGGCTCATCAGTCAGAGCAATTAGACATGTACACACCAGGAATAACAGCTATATTTCTCCATCCATGGCGCCTTCTCCTCCCGCGGACCTCAGAAAGCTCTCCTTCCCTCCCACCAAAGGGGGAAACGTGGGAGGGAGGCTGGGGGTCACCTTAAAGGGCCCAAACTTGCCTCAGGAGCCCCAGCCTCAGAGAGCACAGACGGACATTCAGGGACAGGGGCTTTTGAACTATGGGAATCTTCTCCCATTGTCCCCCAATGGGCAAAACCAAGGGCTCACATTGGGAATGATTCAACTGGGGAGCAGAACAAAACCGTTCTTATGATCAGAGTCATCTTGTCACCCCCAAAATACCCCATGTTCTCAGTCATCCTGAGCATCTGGGTGGGCAAACTTTTCTTTTCTTTCTTTCTTTCTTTCTTTCTTTCTTTCTCTCTTTCTTTCTTTCTTTCTTCCTTCCTTCCTTCCTCTCTTTTTTCTTTCTTTCTTTCTTTCTCTCTTTCTTTCTTCCTTCCTTCCTTTCTCTCTTTTTTCTTTCTTTCTCTCTTCCTTCCTTCCTTCCTTTCTCTTTCTTTCTTTCTCTCTTTCTTTCTTTCTTTCTTTCTTTCTCTCTCTCTCTTCCTTCCTTCCTTCCTTTCTCTTTCTTTCTTTCTTCCTTTCTTCCTTCCTTCCTTCCTCCCTCTCTCCCTCCCTTCCTCTCTTTCTTTCTTTCTTTCTTTCTTCCTTCCTGCCTTCCCTCCTTCCTCCCTTCCTTCCTTTACTTGTCCAGTGTCACACAGCTAGGAAGTATTAAGTGTCTGAGACAAAATTTGAACTCAGTCCTCCTGACTTCAGGGCTGGTGCTCTATCTATTATGCGACCTAGCTGCAACTTTTTCTTGAAATAAAACTAGAAATACTACAAAACAGAACTTCATCTTACAGCTGATAAATGGATATTCCTAAAGTATAGATTCAATAAATTCAATAATGACACTCTCCTGCTCAAGGACTTTCCGAGGATCCCTATTGCCTTCAAGATATAAATAAAACAGAAAATCCTCTGGCTTTTAAAGCCTTTCATAGTCTGACTCCCTTATATCTTTGGATGATTTCAGTGACTCCCCCTCATGCACTTTATATTACAGACTGTCCTATTTGCTTTTCTTTATAGACAACAGTCAGTCCCCTGTCCTTGCACCTGTGCCCAGACTGCCTGATTCCTGCAAAGGACTCCCTCTTCAGCTCCCTCTCTCGGGAGCCCTCTTTCCCCTTCATGGTTCTTCTCAAGGAGCACCTTCTTCAAGAGACCTTTCCTGATCTTCCCATAACCAGTTGTTAGGAACAATTCTTAGAAAGAACATTATTTTAGTGGGCAGCTAGGTGATGCAGTGGATAGAGCACCTGCCCTGAGGTCAGGAGGACCTGAGTTCAAATTTGATCTCAGCAACTTAACACTTCCTAGCTGTGTGACCCTGGGCAAGTCACTTAACTCCAATTGCCTCGGCAAAAAAAAACAAAAAAATTATTTTTACTTTGTGTTTCATTAAATGTATATTTGTTGCTTCCATTCCATAAAAAGAAAGTTTTCAGAAGGCAGGGACTATATTTCATTTTGCCTTTGTGCCCATAGACTCTAGTATGGTGTCTTGCATACAGTAGGTACTTAATAAGTGCTCGTTGAATGGAATTTTCATCATATTACAGAGAGCACTAGAATCCAGGTTCCTCCACAAATAGTTTCTCATACTAAATTCTCAATGAACAGCAGAGATTCTGGGACTGTACTTGGCCTGGAACACACTGCTTCATTCATTCTTTCACCTTTGTACCAGTAAGCAGAGATTCATTTATCACTCCTATTTGCTCTTCATTCTCACCCAACAAGTACTCTTCAGTTTGAAAATACCCTCTTATGATAAACCCGTTTTCCTTTCAAGCTTCCTGGATTATGTGATGCAATTCTAGCCTTGTCAGCCAACAAGCAGTTAGCAAACACTTACTATGAATGGATGAGCATTTATTAAATATGTGACATGCATTGTACTAAGCACTGAGGTTATAGAGGCAAAAACACTATACCTGCCCTCGAGAAGGTCACAATCTAATGCAGGAGAGAACATGAAAATAATGTGAGATAGATATATACAGAGTAGAAGAAAGGAAAAGACCGTCAGTAGAAATAAATTCATTAAGTTTAGTTGTCGACCTTCAGCCACATCCAATTCTTCATGGCCCCATTGGGGGTTTTCTTGGCAGATACTAGAATAATTTGCCATTTCCTTCAACAACTCATTTTACAGATGAGGAAAGTGAGACAAACAGGATTAAGTGACTTGTCCAGGATCACACAATTAAGTGTCTATGGTTAGATTTGAACTCAGGAAGATGAGACATCTTGACTCTGAGCGCTAGCTGCCCACATCCCTGGCTTTTACTGCCCTACATTCCATCCAGGTGGTTGCTCAGTACCTGGCCACTGGTTTTCCTTCCTGTTCCTGGAATGCTCTTCCTCTTCACCTTCACCTTTCAGAATCCCTAACTTCTTTCCAGACTCAGCTCAAACTCTACCTTCTGTAGGAAACTTTTCCTGGTATCCCACCCCCTAGATGCAGGGGTCCTCAAACTCTTTAAATAGGGGGCCAGTTCACTGTCCCTCAGACTGTTGGAGGGCCGGACTATAGTAAAAACAAAAATTTTGTTTTGTGGGCCTTTAAATAAAGAAACTTCATAGCCCTGGGTGAGGGGGATAAACGTCCTCAGCTACTGCATCTGGTCGGTGGGCTGTAGAGCCTTTCCTTCTAAAATCACCTTCCATTTGCTCTTAATCTATTAAATCTTAATCTCTGAGATGATCTCAAATTCATCCTTGTTCTTATATATCTCGTTCTTATGTATTTGTTTGCATGTTTATTGTCCCACTGAATTGTGAGCTCTCTTAAGTGCAGGAACTTTTTTTGGCTTTTCTATGTGTCCCTGGTGATGGACAAAATCTTTATCCAATGAGTTGGAGGTGGGGTGAGAGGGGGAAGGAGGAAGAAACATCTCCTGATAAAAATATATCCTTAGAAATTAAAAAAAAAATGAATCTCCAAAAAATCAAAACAAACCCTCAGTGGGCCTTATTACACAGGATGAGCAGACCGACTCTATCTTGATGGAGGCCGCCATTATCTTAGAGATCTCCTGCCCCACCAGGATATTCTAATGACATTCATTACAGAGAAAACATCCCCACTGGAACAAACCAGATCTTGGCAACTCTCGAGATCCAAGATTAAAACGTTATCTTCCAAATCACCTGACATCCTGTTTCTATTACTCAATCTCAATAAGACACCTGAACAGCCACACCTGATAGGTGCCTTTGGCCACCTGCCTTCGGTTCAGCCCATTGCTATCTCCTCAGAGATTAATTGCCCATCATCTGACGCTAAGGAACCTTTTTATCTTCCCCGAGTTAAACAGACCAAGATAGGAGAACTACTGTCCTAAAGGATCTCCGGACCCAATGGGCTGAGGAATTTCCCAACACTTGGCCCAATGGCTCTCAGTAGGTGCTTAATGAATGTTTATTGTCTTCGTTCCACCATCCACTCTTCCTAACCCCATAGGGGATTTTCTCGGCAAAGATAGTACACCATTTCCTTGCTCGTTTTACAGAAAGAAAGTGAGACACTGAGCTTACCTGGCTCAAAGTCACCCAGCTAGGCCAGATTTGCAATCTGCTCTTCCTGACTCCCAGCCCAGCACCACATCCACTCCCTTCCTAGGGTGAGGGTCAAATGAAACAATATTTGTGAAGAACTTTGTATACCTTAAATACAACCTCTAATGGACTCGCTGCTGAAATCTCCTTGTTTAACTCTTCTTATTACAATGGGAACTTGAAAAAGAAATTGTCTCTCTTTCTATCTGTATTCTCAGAGCTGAGCACAGTGCTTTGTACATAGTGAGTGGTTAATAAATGCTTTCTCATCCAGCAGCTTTATTCTTTTTAGTCCAAGAACAAAGAACAAGGGGGGTAAATTGCAAAGAGGTAAGTTTAGTTTTTTTAAAAGAGAAAAATTCCCTAAGAATAATCAGAGCTGCTCAAAATGGGCTCCATGGGAAGTTTCACCATCTCTGGAGACTTCAGTCCAAGTGTGGGAGGCCCCATGTGCCCGAGTGAGGATTCTCCTTCAAATCCAGATTAGATTGGGGGTCCTCAACTCAGAGGCGACTGGGAGAGTCAGCACCATCTGACTGAATGTGACTTCCTGGGTTTACTGTGTGATGCTGAACAACCAGGTCATGTAACTATCCTCAATCTCTTTTCCTCTTCTCTGAAATGGGAACAATCCCCCTCAAAAATAGCCAAATCGGAAAGTTTAGACTTCCTGAAAAAGTCACAAAACGACAATCAAATACTTTATTGGGCATTGTCTCCCCTCCCCCCCAGATTATTATGAGGATTAGATGAGATCACATATAGAAAATGCTTTGGGGATTAAAGCATATAGAAATATGCATTATAATATACAATGTTGTAATATATTTATTATATATTGTTACATAATATAAATATATGCCTCTAATGTATAAAATGTTTTGAACCTTAAAGCATATAAATATGTATATAATATATAATATTGTAATATGTATAAATATATGTATTATATATATTGTTATATGTTATATAATATAAATATAGGTCTCTAATATGAAGAATGCTTTACACCTTAAAGCATAGAAAATATGTATATAATATATAATATTGTAATATAAAAATATATTTTTATATATTATGTTATATAATATAAATATATGCTTCTAATACATAAAATGTTTTGAAACTTAAAGCATATAAAATATGTATATAATATGTAATATTGTAATATATATAAATGTATGTATTATATGTACATAATATAAATATAGGTCTCTTATAGAGTACTTTATGCCTTAAAGCATAGAAAATATGAATATAATATATAATATTGTAATATAAAATATATTTATTATATATTATTATTATATAATATAAATGTCTTTATATTTGTTATACAAGATAAACAAATGCCTATATTGTTTTATATGATTATACATTATGTTAAACTGTTTTTATATATTTTTATTATAATATGAGATGCTAGCTACTATTATTTTAATTATTATTAATGGCTATCAAGGTGCCTCCCAATTCCGGGATTCTAAGACATTTCCTCTCAGCTCAGCAGACCTATTCTGAACTCAGGCTCTCCTCCCGTAAGTAGTTGCCCTTCCTGGAACTGGCAGCCAGTTTGTGCCAGGACCTTCCCTCCCTCCGCTGGCCCAGGTGCCAGGCAGAGAGGAAGGGGAAGGCTATTCCCAACTGGAAGCTATTCTGATCATCAAAGGGAAAACAGGCCGGTCACAATGAGGTCTCGGTGGGAAGAAGGGGTGCCGTCTCTAAAAAAGGGGAGCCCTTCATCCGGCCCTGGACTCCGGAGGGCCCTGAGACAGTGCTGGGAAATGCTGGCTCCGGGCACGAGCTCTCTCTTAGTGTCCCTCCACTGCCACCGAGATAGACACAAACTCCTAGTGAACGTGTGGGGAAAAGAAAGGGAAGGAGCACTGTTGGGATAGAAGAGTAAGGGCCAGGAAGTGAGAGGCTTTCGGAGGAGGAAAGGTGGGCCTCCTGACGGGGTTCTCCCATCTTCCCGAGGGGCGAGCCCATTTCTGAGCATCCAGCTCTAGGTTTTGTGAGAAGGCTTTTTGCCCTTCACACTTTCCCAGTCAATTCTTCCTCTTGCCAACAAACACCAGAGGCCATAACTGTGGTCTCTAAGCCCCTTCCAGCCCCGCCGGTCTCCTGGCAACAGAACAACATTCAGCAAGACGAGTTTGAACTTCTGGTCCCATTTTCCTCAGTTCTCCTTCCATCCCCAGCATGCCTCAGCACACACACCAAAATCCCTCTCTGAGCCTTTGGGCCGGAAGTAGCCTATTTCCAGGGGCCAAAATATACAAAAGTCTCATGTGTCTCTTCAGAGAGAAAATGCAAAAAAGAGACCTTGTCTGTGCTGGCAAACGTTTCTCCAATTTACCGTTCCCTCTCCTCTCTCCCCGGTGGGAGGTGGCTGATCTGGAACTCTCCTGGCATTTTGCAGGCCATAAAAGTGGGGAAAGAAAACATTTCCCTCTGAATTTCCTGAATGCAAAGCTGTGTCAGGGCCTGCTTTCCTGGAGCCCAGGGACGGGGTCTGGGCCAGGGCTGGGGAGGGGAGTCTGAGAGAAGCCCCCATCCGGGCAGCCCTTTCTCAAGCATCCTCAGAGCCAAACCTTGTAAAAAATGTAAAAGAAAAACGCAGGATCAGAAGAGCAAGCTGTGGAGCTCCAGACAGATCTGGTCCAGACTCCCCAGGCCCCCTTCTCTCCTATCTGCTTAACAATGGGGCTCAGTGATCTCTAGGCTCCTCTCCAGCTGCGGCCGAGTGAAGTCTCTCCACAGGAGGTATCTCTGGAGCTGGGCCCTGAAGGAAAGGAGAGATCGGAGGAGAGGGGCATGGGAGCAAGTGCAGCAACACCGGCCAGACATTAATTATAGCAAGAACAGGGGTTCACAAAATGCTTTAAGACCCATAAACCCCTTTACATCCCTTAGCACAGGGCCTGGCACTAAATGCTCCTTGATTGTCTCATCTGGGAATCACTGAAATACTACAGTAATCATCACTATTGCCATTCCATTTGGCAATTGGGGAAACTGAGGGCTATTGTTATTCACTTGTGTCTGGTTCTTCACACAAAGATCAAATGAAAACACATTTGTAAAGTGCTTAGCCCAATGCTTCACCCAAGTCCTTCAAACTAAAATCATACAGAAAATACAAAAAAAATCATACAGACACTCATTTACAGGGCCAGGTCGAGAAGACTGGAAAGTAAGGGATTTGATTCTGCACGGCGATCATCAGTTATATAGATGCATGGAAGGGGATTTTTTTTTTCTGTGCTAAAGGATCTGCTAAAGCAGTTTACTCGGGGTTGATCCCCTAAGACCATCCAGTCACTTTACTTACAGGAAACCAGAGTTGCTCTGGGCCACCTAAAACAACAAACCTGAACTTCAGCCTATATATTTTCCCCTGAAGTTAAAAGGTCTGATTGAGCTCCAGCACCAATTACTCTCAGCTGGAGTTATCCCTGTTTATTGGCAAGAATGCCTTTCATGTCTTCCTTCCTGAAGTTGGGAAAATCCTCCCAGTTATCCAGACGGCCTATGAAATATCCCATGTTATGTAGAGCATCTGTGCCTGTGCACGTACTGCAACACGAACATGGACCTCAGATCTCCCTCATCCGGGTATTCCCTCAATGGTACCAGTTACCACCCATCTGTGTCCGTCCGTCCTGTGGGAGGACTCTCCCCCCCCCCCATGTCTGATAAATGCTCCACAGAAGGACCTTTCTCCTCATTCTAGTTTATTCTGTTCCTTATTCTCCTCATTCTAGCTACATAGGAGCCCACCATTTTGTCCCAGTTATGAATATTATCAACCTTGAGAAGCGGGTGCTATAACTATTTTTATTTTACAGTTAAGGGAAACTGAGGCAAAGTTAAGTGACTTACCCAGGATCACACAGCTCAAAAATATCTAAGACTTAGATTTGAACTCAAGTTTTCCTGATTCCAGGTCCGGGGCTTCATCCACTGAGCCACCAGCTGCCTACCAAAGTAATAATCAGCAAACCAGGATTCTAATTCAGGTGCTCTTTCTGCAAATCCAGTGTTGGATTGGAGTGGGGTTGGAGCCTACTCATTGGCAGAAGTAGAGTAATCTATGCCTGAAATGATCTAGTGGGTTTCCCATTACCAAAGATTTTCAAAGACTAAATGACCACATGTTGGATGATTGGAGATTTTTATCCATATTTAGGCTCAGGTTAGACTGGATAGTGACTGAGGTTCTTCTGAAGTTCTATAATGGAATACCCAAAAAGTAATGATCTCCAGCAGAAAAAGGAGTGAATTGTTCTTGTGAAAAAGAGAAATAGTAGGCAGATGGCTTGTGGGTTACATTAATAGCCTCAGAAATGTTAAAAAGACCCAGAGAAAAGCACCTCGCCCATCAGATGGGAACTCTTTGGTGGACTTATTAAAGATATGGACACAAGTAGCATTGATGGAAAGAGTTGTGATCCATGTAAGTGAAAGGAATCCTTAAAGGGATCAAAGTTGCTGTTTCACATGGTGACTGTGGGTATGTCTCAGGCAAGGTTAGGACACCGAATGATTTTTCCAAAATTCCTGGGGCCAGAATTTTGTTCATCAGGGAAAGCTACATTTCCCACGAGACTGTGTGCTTGGGTGATTATAACAATAAGAGATGATGGGAGCTGGATTCGGAGGAAGAATAGAAATGGATCTCAGATTCTAAGCAAGAAGTGTCTGGGACTTTGCTGGCAGTGTCAAAGGAACCCAAGAAATCTACTTGTTCCTGAGACCCCATGAAGCAAAGAGAGATGCCCTCCCAGAGTGCAGAACTTAGTAGGAGCAACAAGAACAGTCTTCTGTTCCTCATAATGCATGCTTCCATTTGCTTTATTCCAATTCCAGAGAGCAAGACCTTGCCTTTTAGTCTTGAGGCTACTCTTGTGGGATTCAGGGATGAGGTGATGTTCATTCAGGAATGTGTTTAGATTTATTTTTCTACTTCTTTGTTTTACAATTCTGTTGTAATAAGTTATTTTACTCTTCTGAAGTATAGTTCTTGACTGGTGTGCTACTAAGGTACAAGCTGAATTTAGATGACCTTTAGAAACTTTAAGGAAACTGGATGGAGGCTCAAAAGAGAGAAAGTTAGTTATGATAGAAACTGAATTTAGTCAGAAAGACAAATTCAGAAGGCTCTGATTTTGTGAATGTGAAAAGGACAATTTAGAAGAAGCCAGTAGAAGAATAAGACCCCAGGAAGACATCAGTTGTTGATCTGGAACCTACTGATTGGAAAAGAACTGAATTATTTTGCCTTTGAACTGACTGTTCTCCAACAGCATCTGCAGTTGGAAGGAAGTTTTCTGGAGATGCCTTGTTGTTCCCTATTGCCTCTTCTAGTCTTAGATGCAGGATATGAGGGGGAAAGGCTTTGCATCTGGTTTTGGGGGGTTTGAGGGGGGAGGGTTGGCTTTTTTGGTTTTGGTTTTTGGCTGAGAACTGATTGGACAAAGCAAACATTGCTCAGTCAAGAGCCAGTTGGGCTTGTCTGCACTGGTCAGAAAGCCAATCTGAGAAACTTTGAAGTTCCCTAACTTAAGGGAACTGTTTATTATAACAGCTAACATTTTTTCAGTGCCCTGTTAAAAGTGGCTATGAGTTAAAAGAGCTTGTCACTGCCTCATCAGCTTGAGAAGAGAAACAGATTTGCCCAATAGGAAAGTGAAGAAAACTAGAAGGGAAACAGATAAGAGATAAATCTGCTGTAGTGCAGATTTTCCCTGAAGAGGTCAAGAACCTGCAGTCTTTGAAGTTGTGGATTGCCCCCAATCATATGGTGTGGGGCCTAGATTAATGGGTAGACTGTGAAATTATGACTATTCCTGCTCTATTCTTTTATTAGGTAACTATTATGAAGAATATGAAGAATATTCTTCATGAAGAATATTCATCCTATATGATGATTATTCTTATTTTCATCTGATTAAGTAAAATGTTTTATGCTTAAGAATTAATGGCATTATCTCTCCACTCCTTTGATAAAACACTGCATATACTTTTAGATTTTTTGATATATTAATCAGTTTTGTTCATTTTTTCCCCCTCTTCTTTTTCAGTCTTTAAAAATATTGTTGTTCAATGAGATGACTGAGGCCAGTTCCAATGATCCTGTGATGAAGAAAGCCGTTTATACCCAGAGGGAGGACTGTGGGAACTGAATGTGCATCACTACATAACATTCTCACTCTTTTTGCTGTTGTTTGCTTGTATTTTATTTTCTTTCTCATTTTTTTCCTTTTTGATTTGATTTTTCTTATGCAGAAAGATAATTGTATACATATATTAGATTTAACACATATTTTAACCTTTAATATATATTGGATATATTGGATTACCATCTAGGGGATAGTGTGTGGGGAAGGAGAGGAAAAATTTGGAACATCAGGTTTTGCAAGGGTCAATGTTGAAAAATTATCCACGCATGTTTTGAAAATAAAAAAAATTAATAAAAAATATCTTTTAAAATAGTTATCACTTAACCTCAATTGCCTTGCAAAAAAAAAATCCCAAAAATATATTCTTGTTATAAGGATTGGCTTTTGCAGAGAAGAAAAGAAGGAAAGGAGAGAAATTTAGGCAATGTAACAATGAGAGATCAATAAAATTTTATTTAAAAAAAAACAAATGAGTTATTGGTGCTCTGGTAAATATTTTTGTATAAGTGGGAAACATTCTAGTGGGGACTCAGGAGCTATAATAGCAGATAATAAGAACATATCCCCATCACACCAGGGTTATCTTTAAGACCTTAAGGGAAATTTTGAGTTGCAGCTGCATGGTGATAGTCTCTCTTTGGAAACCGGACCTCCTGTTGGCCAAGCATTATCGGGATCTGATTGAGGGCAAGATGCCCCATTCTGAGTGAGACAGATTTTTTATACATATACACACACCTATAGGTATATATGGGTATTTTGCATATATACATATACACACACATGTATTACATATACATATGCATGGTAAGAGGTATCTGTGCATTATAGCATATTATAATATACATATAAACGCGCTAAAATATGTACATGTATGCTACATGTATATTATATACATATATAATTACACATATACATATATATTACATACAAATACCCATGATAGAATTGTGTATATATCTCTTGCATCTTATACCCACATAGAACCTGTGCACATATGTACGCACATATAATCCACACGAATAAGATGTATTTTTTAGCTGCCTTGCATGGCTGAGTGCTGTGCAATTTGCTTTCTCTCTCTAATGGCTCTGTTGTTTTGATGGGCACCCTGTGGTCCTAATGCCATTAGCAGACGCTTTATGCCTTTACCACATGGAGGGAGTTTAACCTGTACTTTCTTTTCCCATTTTTGACAAACTTTGGCAGAGAATTAAAAGGGACTTTCTCCACACTTTAAGTGGCGGCATTTTAAGCTTGCTCTTAAGCAGCCAAAGGTCCCTCTGAGCAGATAAAGCTACTTCAAAAGCCCACCGGAAGCCCAGGGATTCAGCCCAGGATGCCCCAGCTTCCAAGATCTTTCTCTCCCCAGCTGGGGGCTTGATGGCCACAGCTGCAGTCACTTACCCAAAATGTAATTCTTGGGGAGCTCTTCTTCCCCCTTCAGAATTACCCATGTTTATGCCCTGTTTCCAGGCAATGGGGAGGATGGCAGAAGAGACAATATCACTCTTGCACTATCTGAAGGCCGTCCTGCTCGGCCCCAGAGACAAAAGTAGCCACAGTGAGGAGAATTGGCCAGGGAGCACCAGCTCTGCAAAAGGGAAAAAATGAATTTATTCCCGACTGTGAGAGCTGGGTAAGAGTGGGATGGGCGGCCTCAGGAGGTGGAGGTTTCCCTCTTCCCAGGGGTCACTCTCTGGCAGAGAGAGGCTGGAGAATCACTCCTCTGGGGGCTGGAAGGGACCCTCGCATTCCCCTCGGACCAGCTGGCCTCTGAAAGACCCTTTCAAAGAGTCAGAGAGCCCGTGATTGATTCAGTGGGAAACTAGCCATATTCCTTGTGACTTGGTAAAATGATGAGGAGATGGCTGTGTCGTGTGAGCGATGAACTCAAAAGGTTGTGCAAGCATGAACAATTCCAACATTACACCACTTAATCTGATGCATATTTATTGTTATGCATAATCATTTCGGGACTGCATGGTAATTAGGCATAAATGGTAAGCAGCTCAGGGGGAAATGACTGTAATTAGCATTTCTTTTACATTCAGCCAAACCCAATTTTTACAGTTTTTCTCATCATGCTTTATTGGTTCTCTAGATGTTCTAATCAGTGTCAGACACCGCCTCCCTCGCAGAGCTGTGATGGGAAAGGGCTCTATTCCCTTTAAAGCGCATTGTAAAAATGTGATTTATTGTTATTAATAATCACATAGACAGTTTTTCTTGATACCTCCTATAGAGTCTCACACTGTCATGAGATTGTGCATTGGTTCAATTCAACAAGCTTTTTTTTGTTTGTTTTTTTGTTTTTTACTGAGGCAATTGGGGTTAAGTGACTTGCCCAGGGTCACACAGAGAGGAAGGGTTAAGTATCTAAGGCCAGATTTGAACCCAGGTCCTCCTTAGTGCTCTAACCACTGCCCCACCCAGCTGCCCTGAGGAGCTTATATTCCATTGGCGGGTAGGGAATATAGAAATAAAGATACTAAAAGGAAAACTGAGGAAGGAGTGAACCCTGGGAAGTGAAGCAAAGGCTTCACAGAGAGGGAGACACCTGAACTGAGAGTACAGAAGGAGATGGATCCTGAAAGGCAGAGATGAGGAGGGGGAGGACGTTCTAAGGATGGGTCAGTGACTGGAGGCGAGGGGGGGGATGCTGTCTGAGGAATCAATGGCACTGGGGCGGTCGGGGGGCACAGATTATAGAACTGGTCCAGGGGAGAATGATGGGGAAAGGGAGGAAAGGCGGGTAGGAGCCAGGTTCTGAAAGCCTTAAATGCCCCCTGAAGGAGGGTCCGTTTTGTTCTGTGGCCGCAGCAGGGTTTGAGCAGAGAACGTGCACAGTCCGAGCTCCGGGTGAGGAAGAGGGTTTGGGGAGCTGGGCCAAAGGCGAATGGGAAAGGAGCGAGCTTGCAGACAAACAGAAACAGTCTGGGAACTGTCATAGTCCGGGCAGAGGTGGCCACTGTCCCGTGGGAGTAGGAAACAGATGCAGGAAAGGTTTGGGAAGCACGGCCATTAAGCCCGGCCAGGGGATGGGGAGTGAGAGGCAAGACTCAAGGAGGAGCTGCCATCCCCAGGGTCCAGGGTGGGTGTCCCCGGCAGGAGTGAGGTGTTAGAGAAGGGGCGGAGGGTGTGACTTTGGGGCTGGGGTTTTCCTGTTTGGGAGGAGAGAGGGCAGGGAGTAGAGATGAGAGAGACCAGTTCTGCCATTGGTCATTTGCTTGGTGTGAAGCCTGTTAGGGAGATAAAAATGGATAGGGCTAGGGGAGGTACCTGCCTTCAAGAAGGTCACAGTCTAGCTGGGGAGACACTGCTGCTGCTACCACTATCACCACCACCACTACTACCATTGTTACTACTGCTACTACTATCATTATTACTTCTACTGTTGCTTTCATTATTACTATCCCCACTACTACTACTATCATTACTACTATCACATCACTATTGCTACTACTATACTTATTACTATCATCACTACTACTACCATCACTATTACTACTATGATCATTATTACTATCACTATTATCACTACTACTTCTACTACTACTATTACTATCACCATCACTACTACTACTATTATCATTATTACTATCAGCATCATTGTTACTACTACTACTATCATTACTACTATTAGTATCACCACTACTACTATCAATCATTACTACTATCACCATTACTTCTACTATTACTAGCCTTATTACCATCATCACTACTACTACCATTACTACTACTACTGTTGCTATTATCACTACCATTACTCCCACCACCACCACTACTACCACCATCATAACTAGGACTACCCACTACCACTACTACTAGCACCAGCACCACCACCACCACTATTTTTATCACTGCTACTACTACTACTGTCGTCAGTACTCCTATCACTGCTATTGCCTCCACCACCACCACTACTACCACCAACATAACTACCACCATCACTACTACAATTAAAAGTAATAATTGATATTTATATTGTGCTTTAAGACTTTCTTAGCACTTTACAAACATTATGCAAATATTTACTCTTCACAAACCATAGTGAGGTACTTTTTCAAGAATTATCATCCCCGTTTTACAAATGAGGAAAACTGAATCTGAGGGAGATTGAATGGCAACACAGTGTCCCACAGCTAGTAAGTGGCTGAGTAAAGATTTTAAACCTGTCCTTCCTAACTACATGTTTCCCTTCTTTCTCAATAGTTAGCAGTTTTATGATGCTTTAAAGTCTACACAGATATCATCTCATTTTATTTTCTCCAGGAGTTCAATATGTAGATTACAATCTTTTTTTTTCCAAACAAGAATGATCCTAAGGGCAAAATAGAGCCATTGAAGATTATTGAATAGAGGGCTGATCTGGCTGGACCGCTACTTTAGGAAAATCACTTTGGCAACTGTGTGAAGGGTAGATGATACTAGAGTGGTTTGCCATTTCCTTCTGCAGTTCATTTTGCAGATGAGGAAACTGAAAGAAACAGGGCTAAGTGACTTGCCCTGGGTTACATAGATAAGTGTCTTCTTCTTCTTCTTCTTCTTCTTCTTCTTCTTCTTCTTCTTCTTCTTCTTCTTCTTCTTCTTCTTCTTCTTCTTCTTCTTCTTCTTCTTTCTTCTTTCTTCTTCTTCTTCTTTCTTCTTTCTTCTTCTTTTCTTCTTTTCTTCTTCTTTTCTTCTTCTTCCTCTTCCTCTTCTTCTTCTTCTTCTTCTTCTTCTTCTTCTTCTTCTTCTTCTTCTTCTTCTTCTTCTTTTTCTTCTTTTCTTCTTCTTTTCTTCTTCCTCCTCCTCCTCTCTTCTTCTTCCTCTTCCTCTTCTTCTTCTTTTTTCTTCTTTTCTTTCCCTCTTTTTCCTTCTCCTTTTTTCTCTCTTCCTTCTCCTGCTCTTCCTCCTTTCTCTTCTCTTCTTCCTCCTTTTCCCCTCCTCTTCCTCCTCCTCCTTACTCTCCTTATCCTCTTTTCCCCTCTCCCCTCTTCCTCCTCACTCTCTTTCTCCCACACCGCGTTCAGATCTCCATCCAACACCAACACCAATACTATACTCAATTTTACTCAACAAACACTCCAAGTGTCAGGCTCCCAGGAGACAAAGATGGGTGCAGATGAACAGACCCTTTGTCCCTTAGAAGCTCACATTGGGCTGGGGACAAAAAAATGTCAACCAATGCAAATACCTGGAAGGCAATTAGAGGAGCATCATGGAACCAGTTTTCCAGCTGGGTGCAACCTTGGAAATCCCTGAATCCCACCCAGCTTTCTCACTTTGCAGAAAAGAAAACTGAGGCAAGGGGAGGTTCAGCCAATGCCCACGGTCACTGGGAGGCTCAGAGCCCCTCCCCTCTCCACCACATGCTCTGCAGAAACCCAGCACCTCCATAAATCAAGAAAGGTTTCCGGGTACACTTGGCACTGAATCGATTTCAGATGATAAGATAAGGCTTTAAAGAGGTGGAGATAAGAAGCAAATTCATTGTATGTGTGCAGGTTCAAGGCAAGGACTGTGCCATTCTCTCTTCCCCTCTCCCTTAAAAAAACAAAACAATAATGTTGTAAAACTTTTCTTTACAATGGCGTTATGTCCTATTAACGCCACTCCACCCCCACTGCAGAATCCTAAATTGTCACACAAGCCAAGCATATTAAGGTAGAGAACATTTCTGACTGGGTATCCACCACTCCCCACCCATAGTCCACCACCTTCTAATGGAGGGAAGGGGGAATGTTTCGCCATTCATTGTTTCAGCTTGACTCTGCGTGTGACCTGTGGCTCCATGCAGTTTATTGCCGTGGAATGAGGACACCAGAGGTGAGCTCCTCGGGGTACCTAGCTTGGGCCAGGGACAAACCTGAGTGGTGTCAGCTCTGAGGGAGCAAAGAGTGATTTCAGTGGAAATGGGCAAATTCGGAGCTGAGGGAGGAGAAAAGAAAGGGAGACAGAGACAGAAAGAGACCAAGACGGGGAGAGATTAAGTGAGAAAAAAGAGATGGAGGCAGAGACATTGAGAGAGACTGAGAGATAATACACATACAGGGAGAGACAGACATTGTCAGACAGAGACTTACCAAGAGAGAGACCAAGAGAAAAAGAGACTGAAACAGAGAGAGGGGGAGAGAGAGAGACAGAGACAGAGACGCAGAGACAGAGACACAGAGAGAATAGACAGAGATAGAAGAGAGAAAATACATATACACACAGGGACATACAGGCAGATACACTTAAAGAGACCAGCCAAGAGAGACAGAAAGAGACCAAGAGAAAAAGAGAGATTGAAACAGAGAGAGGGGGAGAGAGAGACAGGCAGAGACACAGAAAGAGACAGGGAGACAGAGAGAGAGAGAGGGAGAGAGGAAACATAGAAATAGAGACAGAAACAGAGAGACACAGAGAGGAGTCAGAGAAAGACAGATAAACAGAGACAGTGAGACTGAGGGAGAGAGTTTCTGTGAAGTTGGGCATTTTCTTGGCAAACAGATGAAGTGTTGGCTTGGCTCCCACCTCCAGTCGTCCCTGCCAGCCCTGCCCCATCATAAGCCTCCTTGCCCTTAGGATAGAAGGCTTTACCTCTCCCAACCCCACACAGTGCCTCACAAGGCCCATAGGAGTCATTGATTAAGGTCTGGGTGACAGATGGCTCAGTTCTATAGGCTATTCTAGGTGGAAGGGGCCTTTGGGGCCATCTCATCTACCCTTCTGGCTATGATTGGAGGAAAGGCGTCCCAGAGACAAGCAGCTTCTCCCAACCAGCGCCCAGTGTCAGGGCCCGAATCGAGGGCTCCCCGCTCCGGGCCCAGCATTCTTTCCATTAAGCCCCACACAGCCTTTGTAACCCACAAAGTACTTTCACACTCATGATGTCATCGGAGCCTCCCATCACCCCGGCAGGTTAGAGAAGGAGCTAATTATTAGCCTCATTTCACTGTTGAGAGACTGGTTCAAAATACCCCCAGAGGGTTGGGAGGGTGTATTTTGAGGAAAGGGACAAGCCTTTATTAAGCACCTACTATGTCCCCAGCACTGTGCTAAACTCTTCACAAGAACTATCTCATTCATTTCTCACAACTGAGTTTTTTATTGTTCTAACATCCAATCCTTCATTTCCCAGAGACACCGGAGGGGTTCGCCAGTCCCTTCTCCAGCTCATTTTACAAATGAGGAAACTGAGGCAGAAAGAGTGAAGTGACTCGCTCGGGGTCACACAGCCGGTGAGTGTCTGGAACTCAGAGCAGCCATGTGGTCCAGGGGACAGTGTGCAGGTGCTGGAGCCAAAGACTCCCCTTCCCGAGTTCTAAGTCCTCCTCCTCCCTCACTGTTCTCTGCAAGACCACAAAGTCATGTCTTCTTCCTTCCTGATGATCTTTCTTCTCATCTCAAACTCCACTTACTCCTCTGTGAGAAGCCTCTCTCCAGCCTCCTCCTCCTCCGGTGACTCATCCTTAATAATAGATAATTATAAAAGCTAGTATTTATCTAGGCCCTAAAGTGGGCTCCGCACATTATCACATTCGCTTCTCCCAGTCTCAGGAGGCAGGTGCTATTATTATCCCCATTTTACAAATAAGAAAAATGAGGCGCAGGGAAATTAAGGGACTGGCCCAGAGTCACACAGCGAGTAAGTGTAACTGCAAACTGGTTTGTGATTCTGGGGGGCAGATGGAATGGAGTGTATTTCCAGACTTAAAACAAAAGGTATCAAGAAATCTTTAAGAGAGAGAGAGAGAGAGGGAGAGGAGAGGAGAGGAGAGGAGAGGAGAGGAGAGGAGAGGAGAGGAGAGGAGAGGAGAGGAGAGGAGAGGAGAGGAGAGGAGAG